>BQNB010048416.1:31562-42578 GCA_026074375.1 Tanacetum coccineum | reverse complement strand
CATCAAGGCGTGGGATCAACAAAATAACATACGTGCACGCTTCACTTTCTGATCAACTTCGTTATAACATATGAGTACACTTCAAAAAACATATGTGCACGCTGCTCGAGAACATATGTGCAAGACTTCTAAAAACACAAGTGTATCCGTTGATCATCTTCATCTGACATCGTCTTTCCTTATGATTGAGTCATCCTCACTAAAACAAATATATAAAACAAAAGATAAAAAGAATTAGTTCTATCAAATTATATATGACATGTTAAATTAATTATAAAACTAGTTAATAAAATAAAACTTATTTATGCGATAGACTATAATTCATGATCCATGATAACCAAACAAATCTATAATCATAACAACTATAGAATAACACATATAAACAATTTTTATTTATATCAAATTATACCAAAAAGGTAAAAATAAACAAAAAACATATATGTACTAAACCAAAAACATATATGTACTAAGTAAAATCAAAATTTTATTCCATACAGATCCATCCATATCTTTATACATTTCCTAGATTTAATCTAACCACCCAACACACACTAGTTTTACATATCAGCTATAACCAAATTAACATAAGCCCATAAAACAATATCTTCAATACGCTAGACCTACACTCAATAAAAGAGTAATAAACATGTTTTCAATTTTACATAAATAAATAATCATAAGGAACGTTATAGGTTGACCAGAAAAGTCAAATGTTTTTCTCTTTCTAAAAGCCAGATCTAAATATCTTCAATTTTTCATCAAATGAATATTAAACCCAAAATCAATGAAAACAAGCAGATATGTTAACCAATTTCTAACAAAACCAATGAAACTGATTAGAAAGTTGAAAATGAAGGGGGACCTGAACAATCCAAATAGCACCAGTGAAAGCGACAACTCTCCAAGCGGCAGCGGCTTAGATATATGTAGATTGAGTGCGGTTGTTTGGCTTTACGAGTTTTGATAATACCGATCCTGATCCGGTCATTCTTCTTTGATCTTCTTTTTTCAACCCTAGCTATTGTTCGTTCCTATTTAAAAATACGTTTGGTCATATCCATCACTTGGTAAATTGGTTCTTGGGTTTCAAGATACCAAGGTCTGTATAATATAAAAATATAATATTTAAAACAATGTTGATATTTAAAGCTAAACACAAACTCATACAAATTGATTAAATAAAAGAAGATTTACTTGTTGATTCGTTATATAAAACTCAAACCTATCATAGATGCATAAATGATTGTGATGTGGCATTTTTCTTGTTGTATTCATCTGTAGATCGTCTTGTGAAACACAAGATTTGATTCGATAATTTTTATTATGAGAACCCAATCTTGTGAAGAACAAAGAAAAAAAGATCATCGGTGAAAGGTTTTTGGAAGAAAGAAAAATGGATCTAGAGAGAGGTTATGTGAGAGAAAGAAGTAGATGGTTAATATATCAAAAAGAGAATAAATAATATATCTTTCCTGAATTAGTGGATCGGTTTTTAGAATATTAAATGTATATTTCCTATATTACCCTTTTAATTTTACAAGCAATGGTTTCATCTTTTAAATAAATACATAAATGACACATTGCATTGATATGATGTACATCATGCATTATTATGAGTAAAAAAACTGGTTCTGTACAAAAAAATGTGTGTGTGTGTGTATGTGTGTGTATATGTATATGTATATGTATATATGTAAAAAATAAGAAAAAAAGAATAATGTCAAAACAAAAAAGAAAAAAAAACATAAAAAAAAAGTGAAACAAATTAAAAAAAAAAATAAACAAAAAAAAATAAAAAAAAAAAAAAAAAAAATACAAATAAAAAACAAAAAAAAAAATAAAAAAAAAAAAAAAAACAAAAAAAAACAGAAAAAAATAAAAATAAAAAAAGAATAAAAAACAAAAGAAAAAAAAACAAAAAATAGAAAAAAACAAAACAAATAAAAACAAAAAAAAAAAAAGAAATAAAAAAAAGAAAAAAAAAAAAAATAATAAAAAAAAATAAAAAAAAGAAAAAAAAAAAAAAAACAAACAAACAACCCAGACAAAAAAAAAAAAAAAAACCCCACCAAAGGTCAAAACGAGCGAGGGCGCACCAGGCGGGGGGAGAAAAGCGCCGGGAGAGGGAGGGCGGGAGGGGGGGTGGGGGGGGCTCTCACAGGTGGGGGGGTCAGGGAGCAAGTAGCTACGTAGTTGCGGGTCTATTAGCTTCAGTGTACTATGTGCGATAGTTAGCAGAAATAAATGGGCGGGGTGTGGTAGCAAAGCCAAGCACAAAGGGCAGAGTGCGGACTGTGGTCAGATGTCCCAAACCTTCATTTTTCTCATCAACTATTACCACTAACCAATACAAGTGTTCATTGATTATTGTCTAGACAATAAAAAGCTAAGGTCGGGATTTAAAGTTGTGTGAGAGTGGGAGGTGGGTGGTTTGGTACAATGCGTGTTTGTTGAGGTTTTTAGTAGTGAGATTGTGAAAGAGAAAAACATTGACTTTCTGGTCTAACTATAACGTACTCCTCTATGATTATTTATTTATGTACGGGAGACAGAGAGAGAGGATAAACACCCCCCTCCCCCCCCCCCTCCCCAACCCCCACCCGATCATCTTCCGCCCACCCTGCGGCCACCCCCCCCTCCTCCTCCCCCACACCAAGCCCCCCCCCCACACACCCCCCCGCCCCACCCTCCAAGTCCCCCCCCCGCCCCCCCAAACAGCCCATGCCGCCCCACCCTCACCCCCACCCCACCCCCAACCCCCCCTCCTCCCCCCATGGACGCACCCCGCCCCCTCCCCACCCCCACCCCCTACAACCCCCCACCCCTCACCCCATCACCCCCCCCCCACACCCCCACCCCCAGCCCTCCCCCCCCCCCCCCCCCCCCCCCCCCTCTCACCCGCCCCCCACCCCCCCCCACTCCATCGCCACCCCGCACCGCCCGCCTCCGGCCTCCCCTCCCTCCCCCCCCTCTCCAGCCCACTCCCCACCATCCTCCCCCACACGCGGCTCCCCTCCCCGCCCCGCGGCGAATCCCCCCCCCACCTACCATCCCCCCCCCACCCCCCCCCCAACCGGCCGTGGGGGGGGGGACCTACCTCGCGACACCCTACCCCTACTCACCCTCCACCGCTCCACCCCCCCTCCGCACTCCCCCCCACCTATATACCTCAATGGCGGGTCCCCCACCCCGTCCCCCCGTGAACCCCCACCCCCCCCGTACTACGCCCCCCCTCATCTCCAGCCCCCGCCCCCGGCCCCATCGCCCCTGCCCCTGAGACTCCTCCCTTCCGCCCCTCCACCGTCCCCCCCTCCCCCACTTCCCCCGCTTCACCCCCCTCCCCCACACCCTACTCGACGCCCCCGCACACTCTCCCGGACCGACCTCACCACCCACCCTTCACTCTTTAGCTAAAACACGCCTCCCCAACCCCCCCCCGTCTCGACGGCTGCCTCCACTGACCGTACCTAACCCCGCCACACCAGAGCCCGACCGATTCAGTCAAGCGCTCAGCCCAACCCCCTCTTTCCACACCCCCTCCGGCCCAACGCCCCTCCCCGTACCGCCCCCCTACGATGGCGCCTTCCCCTCCCCCTGCTTGTCCAAACGGTGAGTCCCGCTGCCCCCTCCTCCCCCGTTAATCCCGTTCCTTTCTCTATCACCCAACCCTCAACCCCCCCGCCCCCCCACCTCCCCCCCCTTCCCGCCCCTGTCCGCTGCTCCCCCCCCCCCCCCCCTTCGCCTTCCCACCCGCCCTCACCCCCTACCCCCCCCGCCGCCCCCCCCCCCCCCACGCCCCCCCACCCCCCACCCCCCCCCCCTCCCTGCCCCCCCCACACATCCACTCGCCGGCAGAGTCAGCCTACATCTCCCCCCCACGGATCCCCCCCGCCACCTCTTACCTCCGCGCCATCCCCCGCGCCCCTCACAGCTCCTAAAGCTCACGGGCGCCCCCTTAACATATCTAAGACCGCCGGTATTTAAGGGACCGCCTTCAGGAGGGAAACGAATTTTTCACTGTTCTCTTTTTCTGCAGATTTGACCCTCTCTATCATAGCCTCAGCTGTTATTTCCTTGTTTAGGCACACACCTTTTCACCTCTTCTTCATCAACTACCATGCTTTTCCATATTTTCTTCCTCATCTAAATATTTAAACCACTTATCACCCTCATCAATCAACACCTTCCTCTTTCTACTTGAACTAAAATTCTTCAATCAAATGAGCTTCTCAAACCCTCCTCCAAAATTCTCAAGAAAAACCTAAAATTTTGGTTAGACAAGTTTAGAGAAAAACCACTCATGCACCTTAATCATCAACATCTTGTCAAAACCCTTCACCTGCATCACCACCAAGAAATAACCCTCAACCTTCTTCATCATCTTTCCTCAATTAGGAACAAATGGCAAATCGACTACAACACATCTCTCAGCTTCTTGAAACAAACCTCCAACATGCAACTAATTCTTACTCTCAAATACCACCATCTCCACGCTCTCCTCCATCACCTCTTATTCACCCCGCTACTTTTGACCAAGTCAATTTTCATTCCGAGTTTTGCCATTGTTGCATGTATACCCATAATCAATTCCAATCCATAAGGAATTAACTTAACTTCATTTAATTTCTTCTCACTCGTCCTCTGTATCACGTTCCACCACAACCAAACAATGCATCACTAACTTCTCCTTTCTTACCTCCACACTATTAAACATTCTATCATGTTTAATCTCTTTAAATAATTGACCACCCATCCTTTTGCTAAAGCATCTCCTAGAGATCAAGAATCTACTAGTCTAATCTTAGTTTAATGTTTCTTTATGCTATATGCATATTTTCTAGTCTTGTAATAGTCATACTCTTCAAGTATAAATTTAATCTATTATGAATGGTCTTTTATTATTATTATGAGGAATGTGTATGCAATGTGGCTTATAATGGCTATTTATTTTCTTTCTCTACATAGCCATATATATATATATATATATATATATGTCTTAATCATTGCTATTTGTTAGAAATGTTCTCTTGCACTTGTATTTCTAACTTGGTTTTGTAGCAAATTATCATAAGATCGATCCTTTGGTGCCCCAAACGAGGGGGAGTAACCATCAAGGGGGAGTCTTGGCATCGTCAAATTCTTTCTGTCTACATCTCGACTATTAACCTTTTTGATTCGACAAAAAGGGGGAGAAATGAATTAAAACTCATTAATAACTTGAAAATTTTATTTTTATTCAAAATGAGTTTATATTTTGTCATCATCAAAAAGGGGAATATTGTTAATACAAATAATGCTTAAAAACATTATATATATTTTTCGATTCCTCTACATTTTGAAGATGACAAAATGTAAAAACATTCACGATAAAAATAAACGTTTACATGTTATTAATCGTAAACTTCCATTTCGACATAAATCACTTAAGGTGTGGATAAACACATCAATAAGCTTAATTAGTGATCAAGAAAATATTTTTTCTTCTTAATCCATCACATTTCTACCAAACTATATTTTTACATAATTACATAAAATAGTTTTGTTAAATAAAAATAATATTTTATTTAAAAACATTAATTTGAAATTCAAATTTTCCCCCTAAAACCAAATATAACTCACCAGGATAAACCTTCCCCACAAAAGGAAAAAAATCGAAGCGTCAGTCTAGGGTGCCCCCCTAAGTGGCTAGGCGGCCCCCAGATATATCTGGGACCGCCAGGACCGCCACCAGCTGACCGTTGGGGATTCCTGGCTATAAATACTGCACTATTCTCAGCAGAAAAACAAAGAAGAATCCGACTCGGTATTATGAAAAAAATAGAGGAAGCAGAACTAAGTCAAGAAACTTAATATTAATAAATTTTGATATTAAAAATCCCAAAGCATTATAAGCTTAAGTGGTTTCTCTCTATAAACCTTCTTTCTCTCACTAAATATTTTGATCACTAACATAGTTTAATCTTGTTTCAAGTGATCAAATCTCATCTTCTATCTTCTTCCTTCTTCTATCAAGTGCAAGAGAAGAACACTCGTATTCGCCAAGAAACGAAGTGTTATAGATTAGTGATTTCTCCTCTCTTCTTCTAAGATTCAAAACTCTATTTTGATTATCTTGTGTGATTGTGTAAATTGGATTGTATGTAAATTCGATAGTGTAGATATTGTGACTGGGTAGTACTTGTGTAAGTGGTAGATTGGTTCTAGCTAAGATTAGGACTCGACATCTAGCTTAGTGTCGGAAAATAACGTAAGCGACGTGTAAACGGTTTTCTCCGCCTAAAGGGAGCTTGTTGACATAGTGAAATCTCGAGTCGGATACTCGGGGAGTGGAGTAGGGCGAAGAAGAGCTTCGTAGCTGAACCACTATAAATCTTGGTTTGATCGTTCTTTCATTTATCTCTTTATATTGCTTGTGTAGATATTACAATTAGATAGTTATTGTGATTGGTTCAAATTGTTGATTGATTGAACATATACTCGAATCTAACAATTTTAAAAGTAAAATATTAAAACGGTAATTAACCTGTAAACTATTCAACGCCCACCCCCACCCCCCCCCCCCCCCCCCCCCCCCCCCTTCTAGGGTTAATCCTAGTGCCTCTTATCACTTAGCAATTCTTATTACTCACTACGCAGTCTCAGGATGCATCACTAAAGCAAGTTCTAGAATTATATATACTACTGGTGCACTCTCATGTAATTTAATACCGATACCAATGCTCCAGAAAAGGTGACAAAGACCATACGCACACATCTGTAATGATGAAATAGACACATATGACTACATTCGAATCTTAACTCGAGAAAGCTAAAGGCATAAATTATCTTGGGTATCAAAGATGGATACCCGAATTCCTAAAGATCTAGGGGAGAACCTCATAATTTAGGAGTGGAATTTTATTTGAGTGGAAGGGTTTTTGTGCTAGTCGTATAATCCCCTATCCAATGAGACGCAACTAGTACTAAGTTTCACCGGTATGTGCCACAAAAAATTTTAAATTTGGGTCAAAATTACCTTATACGCTATGTTTCGATATATTAATCATCATGCTAAGGACAAAGCAAAAGACAAATGGTGAAATAGTTTCTAAGGCTTTTATTTTCCCTACACTTATTACGAACATTGTCCTCAATGTTCTACAAAGTACCCATACACGAATAACGGGAAAAGATAAGATAGCGAAAGAAACTAGTACTCCCCTGGTTTTGCTCAATGATGGGGAAGAAACAAATGATAAACCGGCTAAATCGTCATCCAAGAATTATCCACATGAAACTCCTAAGAACTTCCGGGTCTCTCCTTATCAAATATAACCTTCAAATCAAAGACAAGATACAAACATACTTAGCGTAAAATCGGTGAAATGATAAATATAGAACTATATGATTTTAAGTTTTTCGACTCTATGACAAATAAATAAAGGATAGGATGAATGTGTTAATGCATTTGTGGTTTCCTATAGGTTTTTAAGCAATTTACAGATTCCGAAAATTATACAAAAATTTCAAGGTTAGAAAAACAAATTTTACTGTAGCTTTGGTGGGGACGCCGTAAAAAAAATCCTGACGCCGTCTCCACATATTGTAGAGAAAAAAAATTATTTCTTGAAAAATTTCTGCACGCAAGTCCAATTAGTATTTCCTGCAAAAAATTTACTGCAAATAACACGAAATTTATCAACACAATCATATGACTCAAACAAACACACAAGACACGAATTAATCTAAACTGTTTATTTGATTTGTTTGAAAATTGGTTCTTAAAAACCGGATATTTACCCTACACTTATTATTGCAAAATACCTTTGATTGAGATTAAGATGAGGTTAAAACCAAAACAAAGCATGAATACAAAATATGTTTCAAACAATAAAGAATTAAAACACACGACACACCTAAAATGCGGAAATTAAAAGATTGGGTTGCCTCTAAATAAGCGCTTTTGTTTATTAGAGAGTCTTTTAGCTAGACTCAGAGTCCTATTCCTTACCTGAATCCTCCTTGGTTTCCATTACTTCCACTTTCCTTAAGTCTGGTTCGGTATTCAGGTCCTAGTTCTAAACATTCTTTGTAGAATCCTAGTATCTTACTCATTACATATTCAACTCCTTTTCTTTTGTCCTCCTCATTCCTAAAGTAGACCGTTTTCATGTTCTCTTTTTCCCTGTCCGAAAGTGAGTCATATTGCTCAATTTTATGGGGCCTCTTATAGGCAATCTCCTCAACTCCCTTTGTGAACTTTACTACTCCTAATGATAAATCATAAGTCATGATGGATAGTTCAACAAAAGTGTTGAAACTAAAGTGGGGGGGGGGGGTTTGAATAGTTTACAAGTTCGTTTTCGTTTTAAAAACTTTGCTTACAAAATATGTAGATTCGAGTTGTATGTTTAACCAATTCACAATATGAACAAAAAATATAACAATCTAAACTAAAGCTAAATAACAATTATGATAATATGAAGAGATAAGGAAAGGAACAATCAAACCAAGACACCAAGATTTATAATGGTTCGGCGCTCTTCTTCGCCCTACTCCACTCCCCGAGTATCCTACTCGAGATTTCACTATGTCAACAAGCTCCCTTCAAGCGGAGAAACCGTTTACACATCGCTTACGTTATTTTCCGACACTAAGCTAAATGTCGACTCCTAATCTTAGCTAGAACCAATCTACCACTTCACAATCAATACACAATCACTAGATCTACACTATCGGATTTACACACAATCTGAATCACACAAATATACAAGATAATTACAATAGAGATTTGATACTTATAAGAAAAGATGAGAGATCACTAATCAACACTTCGTTTCTTGGCGAATACGAGTGTTCTTCTCTTGCATTTGAATGAGAGGGAAGAGATGAGAAGAATAGATTAGATCAATTGAAAGAAGATCAAGAGATGTTAGTGATCAAGATATTTAGTTAGAGAAAGAAGGTTTTTAGAGAGAGAAAGAAGTGTAAGAAAATTCGTGCAAAGAGGTCTGATTTTCAGCAAGAGATGGAGCAGTATTTATAGGCAGAAAATCAAACGGTAACTGGCGGTGGTTCCGGTGGTCCCAGATATATAAGGGGGCCGCCAGGTAGACTCCGCTCCCTTTAGTGTCTTTTTGTGGGGTAGGTTGTATCTGGTATAGAAGCTTCCGTTTTGGGGGAAAATTTGAATTTCAAATTTAAAGTTTTTAATAAAACTTTTCTTTAAATTAGAAAATATTTTGTATAATTAATTTTGTGAAAATCTTTTGTAAAAATGTAATGGATAAGAGAAAAATATTTTCTTGATCACTAATCATGCTTAATGATTTGTTTGTTCATACCTTAAGTGATTACTAATCATATAAATGGAATTTGTTAATACAAATAATGTCTAAAAACGTTATTTATATTTTTCGACCTCTCGATGTTTTGATAATGACAAAATGTGAAAACGTTTGCGATAAAATTAAACGTTTATAAATTACTAATCGTAAAATTCCATTTCTAAGATTAATCACTTAAGGTATGGATAAACAAATCATTAAACATGATTAGTGATCAAGAAAATAATTTTTCTTCCCTAAACCTTACATTTTTACAAAAGTGTTTTTATAAAAATATAAAAACAAAATATTTATTCATTAAAAGAAATGTTTTATTAAAAACATAAAATTTGAAATTCAAATTTTCCCCCCAAAATGGAAGGTTCTAAATCAGATACAACCTTCACCACAAAAGGACAAAAAAGGGAGCGTAGTCTACGGCGGCCCCCTTATATTCGTATTCAAACGAATTGTTATTTAGTGATCTCTTCTCTTTTCTTCTAAGTACCAAATCTCTATTGTAATTATCTTGTGTAGTGGTGTGATTCGGGTTGTGTGTAAATCCGATAGTGTAGATCTTGTAATTATGTATATCTTGTGAAGTGGTAGATTGGTTCTAGCTAAGATTAGGACTCGACATTTAGCTTAGTGTCGGAAAATAGCGTAAGCAACGTGTAAACGGTTTTCTCTGCCCAAAAGGAGCTTGTTGACATAGTGAAATCTCGAGTAGCATACTCGGGGAGTGGATTAGGGTAAAGAAGAGCTTCATAGCCGAACCACTAGAAATCTTGGCGTCTTGGTTGGATTGTTCCTTCTCTTATCTCTTTATATTGTTTTTTATTTCTATTTATTGTTTGTGTAGATATTGTTAGTATACATATACATTGTTGGTTCATATTGTTGATTGATTGAACATACCACTCGAATCTAAGTATTTTGAAAGCAAACTTTTAAAATGTAAAACCAACCTGTAAACTATTCAACCCCCCCCCCCCACCTTCTAGTTTCTACAAGATCCTAAATCGGCCCACTTAAAGTAACCACAATTTGCTTCAGGATTTGATGTTGGTCCTGTGAAGTAAAACTTATAAGATAATAATACTTGAAATCAAAACAAAAATACCTATAGTTGATGCACAATGTCTCACGGAGCCATATTCATTTTGAACAAAGTAAACCATGTCATTAGCGATACAGTAACCATAATTCTTAATATTTAATATCAATCATGCCAGCATATAGTATCCTGGACTGTAACACATTTGTAGCAGGGATAAAGATTACATCTTAAAAACCAACATACCTATGCACGAGCACAAACATAAAAATGCCTACCAACAGTAGGTCCCGCTTTCTTCACAACTCGAGAAACACATTGTTGGTTGTGGCCCTTGCACGTTGGCACGATAATAAACCAACCTTACTTTTATCTGTTGGTGAAGAGTTACAACCATGTGACTCACATTTAAAATGATCAAGTTCACTTCCATTGGACTCATATTCCTTCATAGTGTCATTTACACATTCCATAATTGTGTTATTAGTAACCTTTTTAAAACGTTTATAACATATATATATTCTGCACTCTGCGGGCAATCAATATTTTCATAAGGAAAAAGAACGTACTCCTATTGTGTGTGTGTATGCGCTTATATAGTTGTCCAAGTATCTAAAAAATTTAATAATACCAAGAGTCTACAGATATCCTCAA
>BQNB010048416.1:0-17500 GCA_026074375.1 Tanacetum coccineum | reverse complement strand
TAATGACCAACTTATTTTTTTTGTACTCTTTACACCAACGAACTTTCAAATTTTGTTCGAAATCACCAATATGATAACTTATTACTGACACATTGGCATTACTATTTCCACGTATTTATTTTTTACATTAAATAACAGATTAAATAAATAAAGTCATCACCAGAAACTAAAAAGTCAACCTATGGTATTCTTCCCAAATTCATAACAAACAAAAACATCAACAAATTCATAATCAACACCAGATTTTGCAAATCCAATGTTCTCAAAAAATTAAAAGAAGTCATGTATAAAGACAACGTACAAAATTAATTCACAAAAAATTTGAGAACTCCAAATTACGCTTTCTAAGGCAATCTTGAGTAATCAGATTAAACAAGCTTCCTCAAAAGAAAGGAGTGGTTGATTTTGGAAGTCTAATCTCAAGAACTAATGTACAAGTTTGTTGCTCTCACCTTGTACATTAGTTCCCTATTCGTCGAATCGAACAACCCGTTCCATGCACAACCCATTCCCTACTTCACATGTACTAATCACAAGCACAATTGGATCAACCGGGCCGAACCAACCGGCATCATTGACCTATCGTTAATCAAGGGTAATTGGGGGATCTTCTTTCAACATCCAATCATATATGTGAACTATGTATCCATGTGCTACACAACAGCCACCATAAGGCGAGGCTCGGATGGAAGTGTTGTCACCTGGTGCACGGATGATTGACAGATTTTGATGGCTGAAGACGGTTTCCATCAAATGGGCCTCATTTTGTCGATCGAATATGATACATGAGCCCATAAAACAGGGCTTCTCGGTACACAACTTTTTCATGAACAACTTCAAAATGGGCGGATAATGGTGTTTGAGAGATGGGTGGTGGCCATTTGTGTGTGTGTGTGTGTGTTATGGTTGACAGAGTCACAACCACACAACAAAAAATGATATTGGTTATATAATATGGATCATGGGTTTTAGGGTTAAAGTAGTCATGTGGGTAGTAGGTACAAATGGGTGGGTATTTAATTGGCAGGGTGGATTTTATTCACATTTGGAAAAAAAATCATGACGTGGAAATTTAGCCGGTCATATGGGTAATATTATCACAAAACAATCAAGTTCGTTGGTGTAAAGAATACAAAAAAAAGTAAGTTGGTCATTACGGTACAAATGAGAAAGTAATTTGATAATAAATGGCATTTACCCTTTGTACAAAAGTTACAAACCTTCTCAAAAGTCACCGTTGTTAGCCGGTCACAATTGAATAAAAACATCCACGTCATCCTTTTTTGCCGGTAATAAACCTTTTTGAAAAAAAAAATCCACGTACCTTCCACCTCACTAATTTACTTGCCACCTCGATTTTTACCTACCCTAATAAATTTTCTAACCTAACCTATCTAACCAAACGCGTCACATAGTTAAAATCTATTTCCCCCAATTTCACTAACATAAACCCTAATTTCATAAACGATCCAAGTCATCTAATTGTTTCAATCCAAGTTTATCATGAGTAAAGGTAATGCTAATTGACAACACTACAACAAGCAGAATCACAAGAAAAGCACATGTTGACTTCCAAAAAGTCAAACGTGAAAGACCATGGTTGACATCTTGCTGTAAATGCCTAGTCCTTTGTTCACGGTTCATTTCATTTTGTAGGAAACGCCTTTCATAAGGATTCAATTAAAGTCTGTACCAATCTGATTCAAGTTCTTCATCAAACCAGTCCCATAATTCACATTTCTTCTTTGCGTTTGGTTTTTGAATAAACAAGATTTAGGTTAAAGTTTCATAACACAAACACAAACACAAAATAAACACAAACACTTACATTTCAGTTTTGACAAACAATGAAGTGCCTAACAGGGTTGGTGGGTGTCCAAGAGGTTAAAACCCTAACTAGAAGATCACAATCACAAATCTGGTTTGACACTTGAATAGAGGATGAAGATGAAGCCATTGATGAATTGAATTTTAAAATGGGGATTAAAATTCGTTGTTTATAAAATGGGGATTTATGCTTTCAAGTCGGGTATATGCAGCCGTTGAGAGAAACGGGTTACTAACCCGGTTACAAACCCAAAGGGTGAGGTGGAAAAGTCAACGATAGTCAACGCCACGTGGAAAAAAAATAACGTGGAAATTATAAAAATTACATGTGCAATATTTACCGGTACCAACAAGTTTGGAAGGTAATAATGATACTAAAATCACCATCTTGGTAATATGTGGAAACTTTTGAAAGTACGTTGGTAATTTATAACTTTAATCTAAATAAAAAACATAGTACGTAAACAAGAAATAAAAATTAGAATTTAGTGATTAAGGTTCCATAAATACTCCACAAGGTCTTGTCGAAGCTCGTTGTGCGCTTTTCTATCTCGAATTTCTTTGGTCTTCATAACATGTAAATCGCATCGTTCGATCCAAGTTCATTGAATGTGCGGTTGTGGATTAGCGTATCTCTAAAATTCACTTTGAAGTCTTCTAATATCATGTTATGTAATATTATACAACCATACATGATTCTTTTTAACGCGTTGATTTCGTAAGCACGTGCGGGTTGTCTTATAATTTCCCAACGACCTTTTAGGACTCTGAAAGCTCGTTCAATACCTTGTAGGCTTCTTGATTAGATATAGCTAGAAATTGTTCATACGCCGCATAACCTCGGATATATCGCTCCCGATCGTATTGAAAATGAACATCATAATGATCGTAGTTGTTGGGAGTGTTTGGATCCATAGTGGTTTTTTTGAAAGAAAATTGAGTATTATTGAAGTAGAAATTAAATTGGAAGAGCGTGTGAAATATATGGTAAAATAAGGAGGTATTTATATGATTTTTAAGGGGTTGAAATTAGAAAAAAGTGTGGGTTTTAATGAAAAAACGGCTAGTAGCCGTTACCCAGCATTTAAAAATTCAAAAAAAGGAGGCTACCGCGGTGGCTGGTCGCCACAGCGCGAGGACCCATGGCGCCAGCCGTGGTGTCATGCGCGAAAGAAAGGGGAGGTGTAGGATATCAAATCACACACCAATATACACGAAATGAAGAAGTCTAGAGAGAGAAAGTGAATGGAAGGTTTTCAAGTGAGAGAAAGTGAAGTAATAACATAAATGAAATGAAAACCAACACCCTCTCTATGTGTGGAAAGGGTATTTATACTCTTACAAGGTAGGTTGGGGCGTGTGACCCATGGAGTATTCATGGGCCGGCCCGTTTCTTTTACATAATTAATTAAACGCTTAACTACGAGATAACTATATATTTGGTAGTGACTGAGTTTTTTCTCGATTTCTAACAATCTCCCCCTAAGGGAGGTCACTCCAATTTACAATAAACTTAAGCTTAGCATTCTATGAATGATCTTTTGTCTTGCTCGTAGTCTTGATTTTTTTATCCACTATCTTGTGATTTGATGTAGTGATCTTGAAACTTGTTCCTTCATGCTTTATAGACTTGTGATATTGATCTTTTATATCTTAAGATCTTTAAACTCTAATCATCACTTGATCATGCCTTTTTGTGATCTTGTATCTTTTGGACCAACATGCTCATACTTTTCTTCATCTTGAAAGCATTCTAACAATCTCCCTTGATATGCTTTATCTTGAATACTTCATGACTTCAAGGAAGACGTTGGGTATCAGAGTAGCGAAATACTTTGTAACATGTACTTGAGCTTTCATCATGTCTTTATATTTGTTGATCGAGCATGAGCATGTGGTAATGAATTCGACTCTGTTGGAAAGGAGAACCACCACTTTTGTTTAAATCTACAATTAAAGGTTAGTTATAAACACAAATATGGACGAACATGGCTTTGTCATTCGTCTAATATAGGTAGCGTTAACCTTCGGTTCCGTAAGGACCGACCTGTGATCAGGTAGATTCAATTTTAGAAGAAACTCCTTGACAAGATTTCTAGCTTGAAGTATTGGATCCTCTAATGTGGATGCATTAGATTCATCATACTTGCTTGTTCTCATTATCAGAACGTCTCAAAGCAAAGAACACGATAAGAGTGAATCGGTTAGTTACTATCTTACCGATTGAGTCGTCAATTCATAAACTGGACCAAATCGATATCCAGTTGACACAAGTTTGATCTATATAGGATCTCACAAGTCACCTACCGCAGTGCTGTTTGATGTTGATACTAGAAGGATTTCCATTTATCACTGTGAAATGCTAAGGAGCTCCACTCTAAATGTTCTGGCACGATCACTTAGATTATGCGTAAGACTCTTTATATATCACTTATGTTCACATTGTATGAACAATGAGTGTAATCTGGAATAGTGTCCTAGTGATATTTATATTGATCTCTTTGGCTCTAGACTCGATAAGTGCGTTTTGGTTTTAGTGATCGAAAGCTGGAGCAGACTGCCACCTTTTCAATACCAACTAACTCGGAGTGAGAAAGTTGATAGGAATGTGTTTAATCTCTGAGAGAAATGAAACAGACTTCTTTTAAGAGAAGTCTGAATAGCTTGTGAGGGTTGTGCATTGCACCACTGGGTCCATGATGACTATCTTTAATACCAGCAATCAACTTTGTGATTCTGATAGCATATGTATTGACTCGGTTTCTGCCTAAGTGTATGGCATGCTTTATTCTTTACACTCTTTATCTTTACAATCCTTTTTAATTCTTCAACCCCTTCAATGTTAACCAACGCGTCCTCATTATTACCATGTTGGGTTTGTTCCTATGATAACTCATGCCTTAGATAACATTTTTCCCAATCTCACATTTACTCCTTTTGTATCATGCCTAAGGACTTTTACTCTATCTATTGGAGTGTTCCTGGGTAGATCCCTTCAGTTCTGGCTAGATCATGAAACAAATACCTAACCCTAACCGCCTTATATCTCCCTTAACTTTATCATTTGGTCTGTCTTTTGGTATTTCCATCTAAGTCATAAAACCATTTGAAAATCAATCTAGGTACTTGTGATAAAAATCAAAACTTTTGTACCTTGATGGTTTCATATTTTTAGAATTTCTCCCCTTACATATGTGCTTCGATATTCGAAAATGTTTTGCGCATGTAGGGAGGAGGCCGCACTTGAGTCACTTAGATCACATTTATTAGCCTTATATTTTAATCGCATTTTCTCCACTTATTAAAAATGTTAAATCGTATGATATTTTGGATATCCATTGATTAAAATTAAAGCTTTCAAGGAGAAAAATGTTATCTGATTTGCATGCTTATTAGGAACATTTTAATGCTCCCCCTCAATTTATGAGGGAAGGATATAGTGTTGAGCACATATTTTGAAAGATTTTGAATTTCGTAAAAATTTCTTGAAAAATTGTACTCAACACCTATATACTTATTATTCTACACTACATATATACATATTCACAAATAATTTTCGAGACTGGACCTGAATTGAGCAAACCCGTAATGACAAAGTCATTTTGTCCGCGTAAGCAGTCTATAGTCCATCTCAATCTTTCTGCCACTCACAAAACACTCTAAACTCCTTATGATCCGTATTTTTAGCAACGTCTTCTCTATCTCCTTCAACATAGATTTTGTCTGCCTCTGATCCTTTTCAGGCCAAGTTCTCTTTGGCATGTCTTCATTGTACCCCAAGACAAAGTTTTGCAACCTATAATTTAGTTCGTCACAAACCTTCTTGAGCGTGTCATCTCCAAACTTATACAACTCGTCTTTTCTCATCAGATACTTTTTATCGTCCTTGTTCGGATAAACTGCCTCTCTAGGTTTGTGGAATATGGTATATGGTTCTTTATTATCAAGACCAACACATCTAACCTGTGGCATCATGAGGTTAAGCTTTGTCTGATAGCTTTCCACCCCAAGTTTCAACCCTCTGATGAAGCATGATTCGTCTAATGAAAAACCAAAGAGCAGTTACCAGATCAGTCTGGTCATTGCATGTGAAGCGGCGGAGCTTGTTTTGAGCATACAGGAGGTACATATCCTTGATATCATTCAAATGAATTTGTGGAAAGTCTTCTTCTTTGAATGTGTACTCCTTCTGATTGGCACGTCGAACTACAATCTCCTTCAAGTAACCATACCCAAACTATTTATCAACTGACATTCTAATAATGATAAGTATCTTCATCTGAGAGTACACTTTGTGACTGGATTGAATAGCTTGTCTTGCTATGTAGAATAGTTTGTGTTTGGGTCCCTAGTGACTTATTCCATAAGGAGCATCTTTGTCATAAGCTACCTTTGTTGAACTCCATAGTTGTGGAATCATTTCTTTAATGCCTTCCAGATGATACCTTGCAGATTTCGGTTTTGTTAATGAAGTAGCATATTTCTTTTCCACATTCCCAGTTGTTAAGTATTCGAGATCTTTGTTGAAGAAGAAATCTACTGGAATAGTTAAACGACCTGGAGCATCGTGCAAAGGTAGAGGCTTGCTGTAATCATGTGCAATTCTATCACCTTCAGGATTTACCCAATCAAGTTGATCTTACAGAGCTAAGTAGCATTGTTTAAAGTTATACTCAAGCTCGATGTAGTTTTTGTGTATGCCCTTCATTAGTTTGAATGCTGGTCCTTCGAGATCAGCTTTCGTGATTTTATCCTTCTTGAGACAGTTCTTGGTAAAGTTGGTGAAGTCAATAACCGAACCCATCACATCATCAAATGTACGTTGGTTCTTCTCAGAATTCACCATTTCATTAAACTAAGTATGTTCAAGGGCATCATCAACAGTTGGTTCCTTGTGTTATTCTGGATCAGGAGATTCAGGTCTTTCAACCACAACCATTTTGAACCATGTTGACTTATCTTGTTTAGGAGCACTAGCATCGGCTTGAGTTGGATCTTCAACATCAACCACATCATCTTCAATAGTTTTAATTTCAACATCATGTACAGTTTCATCTGCATGTACAGATTTATCAGCCTTGGATGACTTGGATGGAGATTTACCTTTCTTAGGGGAGCCAACTTGATCTTTATCTTTTCGTGAAGACTCAGAATCCTTTTGCTTTTTCTTCTTAATCTCCTTTTCTGAATCTGCTTGAGGATCTTGATCATTGTCATCTCGACGTCTCTTCTTTAGAGTAGATTGTTCTTCAAGTTGTTTATCCATGTCATCTTCATCAATAATTAATGATTGCATTAGAGCATCATAGAGAGCTCTATGGGTTGGATGTTTGTTGTATGACTTGGATGTCCTCGTCATCTTTAACAACTTGTCCTTCTGATCATATTCATCGAGAGTTGCTTGATCAAATGGAGTTGATGAATACTTTGGCGTGCTATTCTTGGCAGCTTTTTATAGCTTGATCTTACCAAAATCAGGAACATCTTTTGGTAGAATATTCTTCAAGTGAGTTTGCACCGACTTGTCAATTGCTTCAGGAAGATTAAATCTCGATATTGTATCAACCTTCCTTTCAAGTCTAGTAAGTTTGTTATCTAGAACTTCAGTGTCGACTTATGTTTGAGGTTTCTTAGACTTCCTGAGGAGAACTTTGTTTTCGCTTCTTTTTGGTTGTGTTTATGGTGGTTGTTTTGGTGAAAGTGTTGTTGTTTCAGGGATGAGTGTCATAGTTGTATCAACTAGTGGAGGTCTTTGTTCAGCCAGTTTATGTTGAAGAACTAGAACATCCACTAGTGATTGAACTTCTGCTTCGGGCTCTTTCAAAACATCAGTTAATAACACTTCAGGATTGTCGTTGATGAACTGATTACCATACTTAGCAGAAGATAAAGTTTGGCTGAAGCTAGGATGAGGTACTGCAGGTTGCTCTACCTGTGGCTCAGGTATACTCTCCTTAGCTTGAACATTTTCAGGTTGCTCAATTCTATCTTGGTCAGTCATTGATCATCTCCTGCATGTTCTTATTCAGCTTTCTCATCATCATCTTTCTCCTTGTATGTTGCTCCATCATTTTCATCATAACTGGAGATGTCTTTAATTTCATCATCAGAATCTGAGCTGGAACTACTCGAACTGCCACTAGGCTAGTCGGGAACCGTTAGAGTCACACCAGATCCTTTATTTGGGCCTTTCTGATTTAGCCCATTAGGAACCTCTGTAGTCACACCAGATCCTTCACATGAGCCTCTGGGTCATTGTTGAAGAATGAATTCTTGTTTGCTTGCTTTCTTTGCTTTCCTTAATTATAGCAAGGATTCTGCAGTTTTTGACATTCTTTCAACTCCTTTTAGCTTTTTGGAGTGATCCAGAGCCTCTTCATCTGATTCTTGGTGAACTTGTCTACCAATAACAACTCCAGTTTGTCTTTGTACCAATGGAATCTGATCCACCTCTTCTGTTTCTTCAAAATATATATCATCTTCTACACCTTCAGATTGAGTTGTTTCTTTAAACATTGTCTATGTACGTTTCTTCTTTGGAACCCTTATATTATTCAAAGACACTTCAAGGTCTTTCTTGGTAATCATCCCTTTACATATACCTTTACCTTTTGTTGGTTGAGTTCCTAAAGACTTAGCCAAGTAGTTTTGATAATCCTCAGAGGCTTTGATCTCATCACTTAGCATCACCGTTGGAATTGGCATTCCCAAGATTGGATCTACTGCTCCCTTGTTTGCAAACTTCAGGTTGCCAAGAGTTTGATCAATCTTAATGACATGTTGATAAGAATGAAGTCTCTTGTATATATGGTTGTTCTAGGAGAGAATGTGTTTGATGATGAGCTTCGTGAATCTGACGAAAGGTAATAATTCCAGCTTTTGTTTACTGGATTTTTTGGAATCAATCTAGAACCTGAAGTCTTCCCAGATGAGCTCAACAAACTTAACATTCTCACATGTGACCATTCCCCAAAGTATTTAAAGCATGCTCTTAGTCTATCATAAGATGTGGCCTTCCCTGTTAAACACTTATTGATCATAGTCATGAATGTTCTCTAGGGTTGGTGCATGTTGTTGAATCTTATTCCATATATGGTATTGAGATGTCCAGAATATCCAAGCTTGTTAATGAATGAAACGATTTCATTTTATGGAGGAGGTGTAACGAATGGATGATCAGAAACTTCAGGAGTTATTTATAAAGCTTTATAGAGCAAGTCTGCATTCACTTTAAAGTTTTGATCATCGATTGTGAAGATGTAAGCCTTGGCACTTAAGTCATAATAAACTATGTGCCAGAACTGTTGCATGTAGATCTTGGAGCATCAATAGTTCTTATGAAGGCATTAAAGAATGAGTATTGTTGGAGAATAGCAAGACACACTTTATAGATGACATCAGGCTGAGTTTTCTCCAAAGCAATCCTGAAATTGTTGAGTCCAATCTTGACTTGCATCAAGCATGTTTTGCCGCTGTTGTTGATCCTCTTGTTGTTCGTCAGCCATTGATTCTGCTTAAGAATATCAATCCAAATTCATATTTGATTGATTATCCTTTGTGTTTTGAGTGATGTTTGATTTAGTGACAAATTGTTTGATCCGTTTTAAGTTCAAGTTGTCAAAGTAAAATGTTGGTCAAAGCCAAAGGTCAATGGTCAAAGACCGTGGTCTATAGTCAACATCATGGTAAAACAGTCCATATAAAGTCAAATCGATTCAATGTAACTTGAGACATTCCAAAACGTGTCCAAACAGTCCAAATTACATTTGTGGTTTAGTTTTAACTTACTAGTTCTTGTTTATACTTAATGATAGAAGATTTAAGCTATTCTGCCTTAACCCTGTTAATTTGACAATTGATTTGTTGAACTTTGTAAAATTTTATCAAATCGTTAAACCAACCAAACCACTAGAATGAATATGATCAAATCGCTCGTAAAAGTTTGTCAAATCGCGGGTATTGACTTGGTCAAATTGCTTGTCAACTATGGTCAAACCGCTGGTTAACAGAGACCAAATCGCTGGTGTTGACTGATCAAACCGCTGGTCAACGGTTATTAAACAACTGAAATAACTAGGTCAAACCGCTGGTTGGTCTTGATCAAACCGCTAGTTGATCAAGATCAAACCACTGGTTTATCCTTATCAAACCGCTGGTTGGTACCTCTGAGAGAATGTCTGAATCATAAGCAAAAAGCTTAGCTATAAGAACAGCACTTGTAGATGGAGCTTCATCACAGTCAGAGTCAAAAGCATCTAGATTATCATTTTAGAAAATAGATGTAGTGGTTAATTCCTGAGATGCTTGGCCTTTAATAACTGTGTCCCCATAATACTAACTAAAAATGCCATCTGCTCCTCATCTAATACAACCCATGATTCCAAAGCATGAGCAAGCAACATTTTCTCTTTGAACCATTCAGAATTCTTTGGCCTCTTTAGTTTAATGTACTGCCTAGCCATGTGACCTTTACCTTGAAAATTATAGCAATGAACAACCTTAGCCGGATTTGTTGTATTAGTTCCCATACTTCTATTAACCCTTGTAGCATTACCGCGTGCACCACTGTAAGCATACCCTTGATTCTGTCTCCTCGAAACATTCTGCACTGTAACTCCTCCATCCTAGATGGTTGCCTGATTCCTTAGGTTAGACGAGGTTCTAAGCTGGTTGTTTGTGGTAGGAAAATGTGAGGAAATTGTTGTGCTGATGAACGCTATTGCTTTGTTAAGGCTAGCAATTAGATCATCACCGGGTAGAAATGTTGGTACAACAAGTCCTGAATCCAATTGTGGAAATGATGCTTATGGTTGATGAGGAATAGCAGGTGCTTGATAAGATTGAGGATGAACCACTGGTGTCGGATGAACAACTTATGGTTGATATGATTGATAATGAGCGAGTGTATCATAAGACTGGTGCGGAGGAGGTGAATAAAATTGTTGAGCAACTGGTGAGAGCTGTTGATGATATTGAGATTGAGTGTTGTACGGAGGTTGATGATTGGTGTAGTATGGAGGTGTGATGTATGAATTAACAACCAAGGAAAGAGGATTAGGAAATCTTTCTCTCATCATCCGTACTTTATTAGGATGATCCTCATGTTGCCTGAGATACGCGTAGAGCTGATCAAAGTTTGATTCATGCATATCTCTTCCCAATTTAACATTAGTGACAAACTTGCTCCACTATGGTTGCAGATTGTTCACAAACTTAGTATTCACTTAGATTTTTTGCATAGTCATCCCTATCGTGTTCATATCATTGATCAGTTGAGCAAACCTCAAGTAATATGAGTGAATAGATTCCCCCTTCTTTGACGTAAATTGATCAAACTCATTGTATAATTTTGACTCACGTTCTTGCAATGACAGTTTTGTACCTTCGATGAGTAGCTTAACTCTGTCCCATATCTTTTTAGCTTCAGTATGATGATTCACAAGAGTATACACATCGGGTGGTAAACCTTGAAGAACAATATTGGTGGCTCGAATGTCACATTCTTCACGAATCTTCTCTTTGTTGGTCTTCATAGGTTCTTGGTCTTGTGGTTTCTGGAGTGGTTGAAGTGCCGGGTACTACTACCGTTCCATACTTGAATGGACCATTAAGAACTGATTCAAGAAGGTCTTTACCATGTTCCTTCTCTCGTATATAGAGTTTCATACGACTCTGCCATGAGTTGTATTGATTCTTTTCGAGCATAGGAGGACGGTTATCAGCCCATGTTGCAATAACGTTTTCTGCCATCGTAGACATCTTGAAATGATTGTTATGTGAATTGATATTAAAGATCGTTTCAATGATTAGTGATTATTGAGTAGTTGTGAAGTTGTTTTAATTGTTTTTATTTTGTGTTTTGGTTATTACAATTTAAGTGATTTGGGTTTGTTTTGAGTTCACAAGTTAAGTGGATCGAATCACTGGAAGAGCAGTCAAATGGCTGGAAGAAGTGTTCCTAAACCACGGGATTTACTAAGACAAATCACTGAAAATTGTCCTCAAACCGCTGTAATAAAGTAAACAAATCTCTAGAAGAAATGATCTCAAATCGCTGAAAGAGTAATTTCAAACCGCGAAGTGAAACTGCCAAATCCCTAGAGAAAAATATTCAAACCGCTAATTTTAACCTTGCCAAATCGCTAGAGTGACTTTGCCAAGCCGCTGTAAGAATATTGCCAAATCACTGGAAAGTATTCTGACAAATCGCTAAGGAAAGTAATCAAACCGCTAGTTAAGCAGTGCCAAATCGCTAGTACTCAACCTGCTAAACCGCTAGGATAAGAATGCCAAATTGCTAATTTAACAAGCCAAACCGCTAAGTAAAACTTGCCAAACCACTAGATTCAAGGTTAAAACCGCTATTGAACACTGCCAAACCGCTACAAAAACAGCCAAACCGCTAACCAGACAAAAATAACCAAATGCATCTTTTCGCACAAAAACAACTAAAACACACAATTTTCAATGTTTTTCCTTGAAATATTTTGCAAAACTAACTATATCTAAGCTATATCAATCATAAAAATCAAACTTTAACATTTTTAACACCAAAAATTAAACCACTTTGATTTTCAAGTTTTATGACTAAAAACTTAGATTTTCTTATATTTTTCAAGTAAAAACACACACAAACAATCACGTAATCAATCCATAGAGATTGATACCAATTATAGGATATCAAATCACACACCAATATACACGAAATGAAGAAGTCTAGAGAAAGAGAGTGGAAGGTTTTCTAGTGAGAGAAAGTAAAGTAATAGCATAAAAGAAATGAAAACCAACATCCTCTCTATGTGTGGAGAGGGTATTTATACTCTTACAAGGTAGGTTGGGGTGTGTAACCCGTGGAGTATTCATGGGCCGGCCTGTTTCTTTTACGTAGTTAATTAAACGCTTAACTACGAGCTAAGAACTATATATTTGGTAATGACCGAGTCTTTTCTCGATTCCTAACAGGAGGCCTAGAGGCCATGGCACGACGTACCCGGTGCTCTAAACATCAAGATGAAGTACGTATTATTGACGAATGCACTATTAGTGGATAAATAGGCTCAAGCCCGATTTGTGGGTTTTTTTTTGTAACCATGGTTTCTGACACATTGGCTTAATAATCCACGGGGTTTGAACCCACCGCCACACAGACTCAAACAAAGTAAAGCCCTTCCTTTTCAGGAGGTTGGAGTGGTCACTTCAAGGTTGTTTGCACCTAGCAGGAATTGAACTTGAGACCTCACACATCTTAGAGTGATAGCTCGATTTGTGGGTTTAGGGTTTCACCATTATAAATAATGGTTAATAATAAAGTTATATCGACGGGGTTTCCTTGTCCAACATGGTATTAGAGATTTCATTGTCTAACATGTTAGACGAGTCATTGGCCCATGCCCGATTGTAGGCTTGTGGTCTATTAGGTTTAGGGTTTTGATTAGGTTACTTATTATTAAAGTTGTGTATTTAGTATAAATACAGATGTTATCTCATATGTAAGGCACTCAATCAATACAATTCTTTTGATATTTTACATGGTATCGGAGCTTTAGGTTCAACCCACCAACAACAATTGCTATCCTCTGGTCATCGGCTACTTGTCGGTGATCTAGAGGAATCCTTTTTTGTTATTGTTTTTATTTATTTAGGGTTTTATTTTCGTATTCCATTAATAAACCTTAAACTCCAACCGTCAAAACACATAAAATATGTTGAGTTGCCTTCGATCAACCATTCTTTTTCTTCCTCATCTAATTATTTTCGTTGTCGAAGATAATTATCGTTGACAACAAAAGTTGACCACCAAATTGCCGCTCCCTCCTAAAGGCAAAGTAAGCCATAACGTAAAAAAAAGTCATACAAAATGGAAGAAATCGCGAAGTAGTATACAATTATGTTTTCAAATACAAATCCATCTCCGTGTAAATGATAAACGATGAAGAGAAGAAAAAAGAAGAGAATAATAACGCGATTTCAACTATCAATCTAGTTTGTCCGTCTGGAAGACTCCCGTTCAAACTGCGGGGGAGTGTTAGACGAGTCATTGACCCAAGCCCGATTGTGGGCTTGTGGTCCATTAGGTTTAGGGTTTTGATTAGGTTGCTTATTATCAAAGCTATGTATTTAGTATAATTACATATGTTATCTCATATGTAAGGATACAATCAATAATATATTTCTATTTACTATTTTACATGGTATCGAACCGGGTCTAATCCTCAGACCTAGGTGGCTACGTTGAGCCGCCTCCACTAAACCACCCCGTCAAACCCTAGTCGTCACCCTTTAACCCTAATTAAAAACCTAAAAACACATAAAAATCCCATTCAACAAAAACAAAAACAAGGATATTACAAGTTTGTGGAATTGTTTACACCAGAAGTATAATTAAATATTTTTTGCTTGATAAACATGCACATGAGGACTCAGTCTATCGACTTGCTACATAATTGGAATTCGCATCATCATGCCGACTCTTTAGTTATTTATCATGCATTGCAATAAATTTTATGCAGTCATCTTCTTGAGTTTTTGGGCTAAGGTGCACTACAATTCAATTTATCAAGAAGGATAGAGAGTTGGATATATGCTATTTAAAGTTTATTAAAAAAAGTTATGGTTTTGTTTTTTTAGTCGATCGTTGGTGCTGCTTTGTTACCAATCTAATAAAGTCGATCGTTGGTACGGTTTTGTTACTAGTCAACTAGTCGATCATTGGTACTGATTTGTTACCAGTCGACTAAAGTGGATCGTTGATACGGTTTTGTTACCAGTCGACTAATGTTATGCGCTTTTATTATGTTAATGTGTTGTTGTTTTTCTTTTCTAGTTTACTACTCCAGTCCAAGCTTTCATGATTTCGTTGCTCGAATTACGGGGGAGTATTAGTGGATAAATATGCCTAAGCCTAGTTTGTGGGTTTAGGGTTTCAACATTATAAATAATGGTTAATAATAAAGTTATACCGATGGGGTTTCATTGTCCAACATGCACAAGATGAATTATAACATACACAAACACTCCATGATACTAGACACTAAAAACTCTATAAGCATTATAAATACTAAGCTGCAACACGTGTTATTCATTTTGTATACACGTAATTAACTATAACATTATTATCTTACTCATTCAGCGGCTAAAACGATGTCGTTTTTGTTTATTGGGCTCCCGGTATTTTGATAGGCTTATTTGTTAGCCCAAAACTGTCTGGTCTATTTTTTTCATATATTGGATACCTACTCACACAGACTCATTTCTTGAAGTATCTCGAATCCACGTTTCGACCTTCGTGAACATCTTTTTACATAAGTTTTTATACTTTTTTTATCTATCTTTCTAAATAATCACTTATTATCACGGAGTTTGACTTGTAAGTGTGGAATGTTTGATAATCATTCATCAAAGATACGATAAAATATATGGAGTTACAAGGATAATACTAGAACCGGGCTTGAGCCCAATACAAATACATATACACTAATACGGGCTAACACTCCCCTGCAGTTGGATCGGGAGAACTTCAGACGCTCAAACTGGTACGAAACTCCTCAAACAATGCGAAAGACAATCCCTTAGTGAAAATGTCCGCATACTGATAACGTGAAGGAACATGAAGAACTCGAACCTGACCACCAACAACCAAATATCGAACAAAATGTATGTCAATCTGAATGTGCTTCGTACGCTGATGCTGAATCGGATTGTAGGATAAGTAAACAACACTAACATTGTCACGGTAGACAAGCGTAGCAGAAGATAAAGGTGTATGCAACCCACGAAGCAAATTCATCAACCAACAAGTCTCAACAACAACATTGACAACACCGCGATACTCTGCCTTTGCACTAGAATGAGAAAGCATCGGTTGACGCTTAGAGGACCAAAAGAGTAAGTTGTTGCCAAGAAAATACAGTAACCTGAAGTCGATCTTCGAGTAGTAGGACAACCAGCCCAATCCGCATCCGAATAAGCAACCAAGGATGTAGTAGAAGATGCAAACAACTGTAGCACATAGTCCAAAGTACCCTGAACATACCTCAAGATCCTTTTAAGAGCCAATAAATAAGGCTCCCAAGGATCATGCATATAAAGACAAATCTGCTAGACTGCGTAAGAAATATTTGAGCGAGTAAAAGTGAGGTACTAAAGAGACCCTTCAAGACTCCGATATAAAGTCGGATCAGATACTAGATCACCATCATCACCCAATTTAGACTCAATATCATCAGGAGTCCGACTAGGATTACAATTAACCATGTCTGCCCGCTCAAGAATCTTAATAACACATATCCTCATAGATAAGAACATCCCAAAAGAATCCCGTGTAATAAAAATACCCAGAAAATAATTAAGAGAACCCAAATCCGTCATGGAAAACTCCTGATGTAAAGAAGCAATAATCCGCTGTAACAAAGTCTCAGAAGAAGCCGTGAGCATAGTATCATTAACATATAATAACAAATAAGCAGTATCCATCCCTTGTTTGTAGATAAACAAAGATGAGTCACAACGAATATGATGGAACCCGACACGAGTAATATAAGATGAAAATCGCTGAAACCAAGCTCTAAGGGACTTCTTGAGCCCATAAAGAGAACGCTTTAATAAACACACATAATCAGGATGCACAAAATCCCAAAACCCTGGAGGCTGATGCATATAAACTGTAGGATCCCGTTAACACTTCATATAACACATATGATGCACGAATTTGTAACAAGAAATTAGTAAGAAAGATGGTGGTGTAGAGAGAGAAAGAAGAGAGAGAGATGAGAGAAAAAGAGAAAAGATATTTATTAGAAAATGAGAAGAGATATTTTTCTAAGTGAAAAATATCTATATATACCCCTACACATTTAATGTGACGCGCGGGATATTTAACTAGGACTCGGGCTCGGGTTTTGCTTGGGATTAAACCCGAAACATATACAATATTAGATTAACTATCGAGCCCGATTCCCGATAATATTCTATTACAACATTAACTAATTAATTGACCGAGACTTAAATACATAATGAACGAACTTCATGTTCGACTCAATATTTTGAGGCTAACAATCTCCCCCGAAGTGAGTTCAATGATGACACTCCTTCATGAGATAATGAGATTGCTTTTGTCATTAAGCTCATGTGGTCTTGGTCTTTCTCTTTGTTCTTTGTTGTAAACTTGTTCCTTCATGCTTTGCGGTCTTTACTTTTGAGCCTTTGACATTGTCTTTAACGTCTATGCCATCTTGCGATCTTGTGTTTTGACCAACGTTCTCATACTATGCCTCATATTGAAAGCTTTAATTCAGAGTTAGCGGAAGTCTTTGTCTTTAAATCTTGAGCTTTCATGATAGTTTGTCTTTGTAGAATGTGCATGAATATGGTAATAAATCGAATTTGGTTGATTGGGATACCATCACCACCGTTTTAACCTGCAGGTTTACGTTAGTGATAATCGAGAAAATTGATTTGAAAATCATTCGACATATTACTTGTAAAAGCGTTTTTGTAACACATCGGGAGTTTTAAGCTTTTTATCAAAATTCATCAACCGTCAATTCATTTACTGGACCAAATCGATATCCAGTTGTCACAAGTTTGATTCATATAGAATCTCGCAAGTCACCTACCAAGAGCTTGTTTGATGCTGGCTCAAACAGGATTTCCATCTTCATTGTGAATACATTAG
>BQNB010048415.1:12094-42579 GCA_026074375.1 Tanacetum coccineum | reverse complement strand
TACTCGAGGATCGGCTTCGAAATCAACAACAACAAAGTCGGTAGGAAAATGAAATTTCCCAACTTTGACAAAAATGTCTTCAGCGAGTCCTTTGGGATAAGTAATCGATCGGTCCGCTAATTCTAAAGTTATCCGAGTTGGTGTAAGTTCAGGTAAAGAAAGCTTTTTCCAAAAATAAAGGGGCATAAGATTTATGCTTGCGCCAAGATCGGCCAAGGCGTAACATACATCCATTCTTGGGAAATTACATGGAATAAGAAACTTGCCGGGATCTCCAAGCTTTTCAGGAAGCTTTTTGAGGAGCATTGCTGAGTAATTCTCGTTCAATGGTATCTTAGCTAACTCAAGCAACTTTTCCTTATTCATGAGCAAACTCTTAATCGTAGGAGAGCAAATCTTGGCATCATAAGTAAAAGCATCAGCGAAACTAATGTCGAAGCACAAACTTGAAAGATTTGGAAAATCTTCTCCCTTTGGAGGTCGAAGCTTTGTCACGTGGACTTTTTTGATCAACACGTCGTAATGGATATGAGGAAAAATTATGGCTTAGTAAATTCGTCGGATATCGGATTCCAGAAATAGAGTGGGTTTAAGGCAAAGTCTTCGAACATTGGTTCCGAATGGGGAAAAAACCGGAGGTTGGATTTGAGCGGTACTTCCTTGGAAATTAGATTGCTCCTTATCCGTTGTCTCCTCAGTTTCTCGTTCCACTACCTTTTTTAGAGAAGGATTAGTAGGAATCGAGGGTCCCTAAAAGCAACACACATCGAGTAAAATATCGTCTTTCATCTCTCCCTTCGGGTTTGGGATTGTGTTACTTGGAAGAGTACCCGAAGTTGAGGCTTGATTTTGAAAAAAACTTCCTAAAATACTCCGCATGTCATTATTCAATTTTTTCCTAAGATTTTCTTCTTGTTTAGTTAACGTGCTTCTTATTTCATTGATTTGACCTTGCATATTTCTCACAATTGACTCAATAACCATCATATAACTCCTAAATTTATGGATGGAATCCCTTGTTGAAATTGATGATTATGAGCTTGAAAATATTGGTTTTGAAATCCTTGATTTTGAAAATTCGGCATAGGATTAACTTGATTTTGAAAACCTTGATTTTGATGAAAATTGTTTCCCCGATTGAAATTGTTCCCTTAATTTTGATCTTGATTAAACTTATTTTGACCATTGTTTTGCACCGGAGCAAAACCTGGTGGTGCCATTTGGTTACTAACTAGGTTTGGAGGTCTAGGATTGGTATTTCCTTGATTGAAATTGGCTGCAGCAGCTTGTGAAACGTACTCTTAAATGTTGTCTCGATTAACATTGCCATCGGTGGCTGGACAATTTCTATAAGAATGAGCACCTCCACAAGTTACACAACTCTGCTCGACCGCTTTTACGGGTGCGGGAGCTTGGGCTTTTTGTTTGTCGATAAGCATAGTCTTCATCATATTCTTAAGTTCAGAAACTTCGGTTGTAAGAGCAACAACATCTGGTGAAATTCCGGGGTAGATAATTCAACACACTTTAGCAACAACTCCTTGATTGCGTGATTACGAACCTTGGATTTACTCTTGATAATTTTTAAGCATTCACGATGCATCTTATCCAAAAAGTTTCCACCCGCAGCAGAATTCAACGAATCTTGATCATTAGCATTCAAAGCATTGTAAAACTATCTAGCTGATGTCATACTGAAAATCTGTGATGAGGACATGCTCGAAAGAAGTCCATTAAATCGAACCCAAGCCTCATAAAAAGATTCGTCAAATCTATGTTTGAAATCTCGAGATTTTCGTTACGAAGAGTTTTCGTTATTAAAGAGGGACATAAATTGATTAATGAATTTTGAAACAAGATCATCCCATGTCAAAATTGATCGAGGAGGTTCTTTTTCTAGCCAAATCCGGGCTGAACCTTCAAGAGAAAATGGAAAAAGCATAAGCTTAATGACGTAACTCGGGATAACACCTGAATCACCTCGTGAGGTTAATCTTATTGAAAATAACGGATGTGACATTTGGGATCCTCTTTATCATGTCCGAAAAACTGCTTGTTTTGAACAAGATTGATCAAACCATGACTTTAAACTCAAAATTAAATTGATTTCGGGAAATTACAATTGCATCTTATGAGTGATGGATTAGATTGCTCGTACCCCTCGGTGGGTGCTTTTGAGCAATTGAGGCCATAGTCAGGTTATCAAGCCCATCGGAACTAGGGGATGTTTTTACAAAAGGTTATTCTAAATGTAAAATAGGATATAACAACAGCCGGTTGGGCTTGTTGTTGACGGTTACGGTTGCGGGTTTGAGAACGAGTGCGCATGCACAAAGTAGAAAAAGAAAATTTAAACTAATTTTTTTTTTAATTTTTAATTTTTAATTTTTTTTACAATCTATTTAAACGGATAACGAGATAGACAACTTAAACCAAATAATCAAATTTACTTCACGGTAGCTCTTAAAAATTTTACTTTTTAAGGTAGCGTAGTTCCGTAAATGACACAATGGTAAGTTTTTAAATATTCGATCGAGTTGGGAACTTACTAATGGATAATACCTCAATTGAAGGTATTAATTGTTGGTGTTCTTTTACCAAATTTGTTTATTTTATTTTTTATTATGGACAATTTTTTTATATTTTTGATTTTTTGATTTTTTGATTTTTGATTTTTATTTTTTATATGATAATTATACTAAAAAAAAGGAAAAAATATTTTTTACTTTTTGTAATTTATAATTTTTTTATTTTAACAAAAACAAAACTTTCAAAAATAAAAGGGTCTTCAAATCACGATCAACAAACTTCAAACGAGAGAATCTTAATCACAAGTCCCCGGCAAGGGCGCCAAAAATTGATATAGAAATTCTATATACGTAAAATATAAAATATATAATATGATGGAAATTTACCAATTTACCCTTGAGGACAAAGGTAAAAAGGAAAATCTTCAAAAATATATATAATACAATACGTATATAAACCGGGAAGTATGATTCCCGGGTCGTTATCCCCCAACGACTTGTGAAATTTGAAACCACGTTTGATGTTCGGACAATGATTTGAACTGAAGACAAAGGTTGGTTTGATTATCTACTTTTAAAAATAAAAATAAACAAATTATAACAATTAAGCACGAGGACAAATAACGAAACCAAATTTTAAGCTAAAAACTCAAAACGGACCCCTAAACGAGGGTCAAAACTCTAAATTTCTAAAAATAAACCTAACTTAAATTTTTCTTTTTAAATGGACTCTATTTGACTAAAACTGTAAATTTAAAAAAACCCTAGAACAAAAACGATGTTGAAATGAGCGTTAAACCACGAAAAAATGAAAACGGAACACATCTCGTTATCTTTAAAAATCGAAATTATTTGCTCAATATAGACCCTATGAAATCAAAACTAATTTTCCTATGAACTTCAAGATAAAATCCAATTTCCAAAAAAGATTTATATTTTTTGTTTAATTTTCTGTTTTTTATGATTTTTAGAGTTTTTGTAATGAAAATAAATGTTTAAAAATAATAAACTAAATATAAAAATTCTAGAAAAATTACAGAAATAGCTAAACTAATTAGAACCAAGAAAAATCTACGCTTGAGACGCAAGCTTAATGAATACACACGCAATAAGCCAAAATATACAGCTTAAAGACAAAATGGTTCAAACGTGTATAAACATTAAATGGAAGAATCCTCACGATGAGCTATGAAGCATAATGGTTAAGGCAATGGGCCTTTGTGGCCAAGGTCGTGGGTTACGAATCCCATGGGAGGGGGCTTTGGTTTTATTTATCTATTTTTTTTAAATTTTGAAACTTATAAAATAGACAAGTAGAAGATAAGCTATGAATAAGTAACTTTTGTGAAGACAACTTTTTAGAAAACTGGAAAATAAGCTAGAAATGCTTAACAAAAACTGACAGAAGCTACTAACTACTATTTTTTTTAAGACTCAATAGCTAAAATAAGCTACACTAATGAATTAAAAGCTACCTTATAAGCACTTCAAGCAATGAAACTTATATATTCTTAAAGCTTAACTAAAAGGCTATTTGAAACTGCTTTTTGAAAAAGTCTTTTGAAAACAAAAGCTTATTGAGAAGAACTTATGAAAACAGACAGCAAGCTCAACATGTACTGAGTTTGCTTTAGATTTGAAAAAGATAAAAGGCCAATTTGCAGCTTAAATTCAGATTAGCAAATGAGATTAATTTGAAAAAGCAAATTGAAAAAGTTGATAAATAACCTAAAAACTAATTGTGCTATAAAAACTAAATCCTAAGAATGACTAAAACCTACTGAAAATCAAACTAGAAAATGACTATTTCCCCCATTTTATTGACTGATGCAGTTTGCACTTATGAAACAAACTATAAAACCTTAAACTGCAGGAACACCCCTTTAAATCCTTCAACCTTATTTTTGGCTTATGAAAATGAATTTTAAGATACAAGTTGCAAATACCAGATGTCAAATAGCTTATAACAAACCTATTGAGCAAATCTAAGCAGACAATAAACCAGAACAATGAGCTATTATATTATGCTAATATTTTTTTTGGTTTTTCAAACTGTTTTGTAAAATTAACTAGCAGACTGATTAGTAGTTTTATATACTAATAAAATATATAATATAATACCACAAGAGCAATTAAGAAAATTCCCTAAGGAAAATTCACTATTAAACGATATATATAATATATAATACGTATATTTAACCGGGAAGAATGATCACCCGGGTCGTTTCCCCAACGACTTGTGAAATTGAAACCACGTTTTAGCTCGGATTATGATTTGAATGAGAGAAAAGATGTTTTTTTAGTTTCTATAACTACTAAATAAAAGCAACAATTAAAATGAACAATTAAAAGCAATTAATCACTTAACAATTAACGGGAAACAAATAAAACGCGACAAATAAGCAAAAACACTCAATTAACTCCTAAAAATGCAAACTAAATTTCAAAACCTAAAATAGGACAAAAGAAAATTTTAGGAGAAAGAAAAACATTTTTTTGATTATTTTTGAATTTATTATGAATTAAAAACTATTTTAATCTAATTAAATCCTAAAAAATAGCAAATTAAGTACTAAAAATTTAGAAAAATGATTTTTAAACTTAGAAAAGTCTAAAATAACATAAAAACTCAGGAAACTATTTTTAACTATTTTTTAAAATTAAAATCCTATTTTTAAACTTAAAATTAAAGGCTCAAAAATGAAAATTTAAATCTAAAAGGTGTAAAAATGATTTTTCTTAATTTAAACCTAAAAGTAATATTTATAAAACGAAAAACTATTTTTTTGTAATTTTCTAAAACTTTTTCTATTTTTTATTGATTTTTTAATTTTTAAACTTACAAAAAATCCTAGAAAATAAACTAATAATGAAAAATTTCCCAAAAAATCAGGAAAAGTCCTACTAGCAACAAGGAATAAGAGAAAAATAAAACTAAACAAGCAGCTAATCAAATAAGCTCTAAAATAAGCTAGATAAGTTACGGCTTATTATTTATAAAGGAAATGAAAATGTGTACAAGTATTAGATTGTGCAAGATAAGGTTGGATGAGCTATTGAAGCATATTGGTAAGACGTATGGCTTGTGTGAGGGAGGTCGTGGGTTCAAGTCTGGCAAACCCCCATCTTTTTGCACTTTTTTATTTTTTTACTTTTAACAAAAACTAAATATCCAAACTTATAAAAAACTTGATTTTAAACAACTTTTTGTCTAAAAATGACAAATAAGCACTGAAACAGCTTAAGTATAAGCTGTTCACAGGAAGTGAGCTCACTTTTGCTTATTTGGACTTATAAGCTTGCACAAGCTTTAAAATAAGCTCATTTTCAAAACCAAAAGAAGTTCGGACCGTTGGATCAAAATTAGGCTCACACGGATTGCCGTGTGGCAATCCGTGGCTTAGTCTGTTGTGATTCCTTTGTGAGTGTAAGTAGTACAAAAAATCCTCCTCTTGATGCTTTGTCAATTCCACGTGTCCTTTCTTCAACTAGGGGGATTCGGCATTTAGGAGTTACGTTCGTATGTTGTTATAACTCTGCCCATGTGTACTTTGCCCCTTGAATTGTCCTTTATATCCCTCAATTGGTAAAAGCCCCATGATTTTAACCCCTTGGTAAAAGGATGGGGACGATGAATAGTAACAACAAACTTTCCCGCTCTTTTTTTACTATAAGGGTGCGTTTAATTTGTGTTTGACCCGGGCTTATTTTTCCTTTGACTTGGGTTTGGGCCGATATAAGGATTTTGGACCTGGGCTGGGGTTTTTGGGTATTTATGATGAGAAGATAACAAGTTTTAACTTTTATAAATAAAAGTTAACGACCGTTAGGGTTTTTAAGGATTATTTTTGTAAATTGGTTTATAAATGAGGGACTGGTTTAGAAACTTTGGATTTGTCTTTTTGTGTTTGACTTGGGTTGACTGAGAGTTGACCACTGTTGACTTTTTGACCTTTTTGTAGAAAACTTTCGGCTCTTTGTGTGCTCTTCCTATTCCCGTGTTCGTGCTTGCCTGGTTTTGACCGTTTTCTTAGGATTTTTGCAATATCCGCACCTACACAATCACAAAGACAAAACAAGCAATATTCAAGCATTTAAAGCACAATTTTGGTCTTTATTGGGTCTATTTTGATATAAAATGGATATGTGTTTTCACACATATCATACATGTTGATGTTTGTTGAGGCATCAAGCAGATTCATTTGTCAGAACCTCCAGTTCTGCTGGAGTCAAACATCTCATACCAATTCGTCTAACGAGATACTAAAACCTTTCTTCGGAAAGGGCTTTAGTAAACGTGTCAGCCAATTGTATTCAGTTCTTACAAAGTACAATTCAATTATTTCTTTTTCAACCTGTTCTTTGATGAAATGATACCGAGTATGGATGTGCTTGGTACGGGAGTGCTGCACGGGGTTGCATGATATTGCTATTGGCTGAACTGTGAGAGTCGCAATACAACGGGTATTTTGTTATAGATGAAAGCATAATCTTGATGTTGTGTCGCATCCACATTACTTGAGACAACTTGCAGATAACGCCACATATTCAGCCTTTGCGGATGACATTGCAGTACAGTCGTGCTTCTTTGACATCTAGATGACTAGCTTATCACCTAGGAACTGTATTCCTCCAGATGTGCTTTTGCGAGTGTCAACGCTACCGGGCATGATCGGCATTGTGAAAAAAGCTGTTATTTCAAAGCCAGAACCTTCGGATTACAGAGTCCATAGTGAATGGTATCCTCTAAGTATCAAAAGATCCTTTTAACCTCTTTGAGGTGTTTTTCAGTCGGTCTGCTTGATATATTGCACAATAACATACAGCTTGCACTATGTCTGGTTTCTACTAGTTGTCAGATACTGAGTGACCGATTTTGCTCACGTTAGTCAGTTTCGGTCTACCGGGTCAGCCACTCAGTCTGCATCTAATTTAGGTTTCGTTTTAGCATTGGTGTACAATGCTTTGTCCTTTTTCCATACAATGTTTTTTCAGAATCTCTAAAGTATATTTGGCCTGATTGATAAAAATACCGCGTGGGGATTGGTGGATCGTGGGGATTGGTGGATCTGAAGTCCTAAAAAGAATTTCATTTCCCCCATTAAGGACATCTCAAATCTACCGTGCATTAATTTTTCAAAACGTTTTGAAAATTTAGGGTTTGTGGAACCAAAAATAATGTCATCAACGTAAATCTGCACAAGTAGAATGTCCTCCCCGTATTTTATCGTGAATAGGGTCGGGTCAATGATACCTTTAGTAAAACCTTTGGAAATCAGGAATTTTGAGAGTTCATCATACCAGGCTCTCGGAGCTTGTTTTAATCCATATAGAGCTTTCCTTAGACGGTAAACTTTGTCTGGATGATCAGGATCAACGAATCCGTCTGGTTGTGCAACATAAACCTCCTCCTTCAATGGACCATTAAGAAATGCCGTTTTCACGTCCATCTGATAAATTGGAAAAGACTTGTGTGCAGCATATGCGACAAAAATCCTGACAGCCTCCAAGCGAGCAACTGGAGCAAATGATTCTTCGAAATCAATACCCTCTTCCTGAGCATAACCCTTTGCTACAAGTCGTGCTTTGTTGCGAATTACAGTTTGGTCTTCATCCTTTTTGTTTTTCCATAACCACTTTAGCTTGATTACGTTCTTGCCAAAAGGTTTGTCAATGAGTTCCTAGACTTGTAGTCTGTCAAACTGATGAAGTTCTTCCTGCATTGCTTCTATCTATGCAGAATCTGCAATTGTCTCCTTAATGTTTTTTGGTTCAGCAATGCTCACGGTGAGTGCGAACATATACATTTCAGGATTGGTTGCAAGTTGTCGTCTTGTTTGCACTGGCTTGGATGGATTGCCACGAACTTGAGTTAACGGGTGATCTTTTGTCCATCGGTATTCGGAATCTTGAGGTTGATTGAAGGTATGCATATTTGAAGTACCAATATTGTGTGAGGAAGACTCAGCATTTTCTTGTACCGGTGTACAGAAAGGATTGGTAAATTCTGCTTGATTATCGTTGTTTTCCTCAGCATGAACATTTGTTAGAGTTGTTGGTTCTAATGTAGGTTGAATATACGTTGAAGGTAGTGTGTCTTTTTAAATAGAATTGTCGGTGGGAGAAGAAGACTTGTTGACACGAGAAGTACCATCATTGAAAAATTCATCGTACAAAGGACCGAAAAGAAGATCCAACTCCTGTTGTGATGGAACTGTTGTATCTGCTGAAGGAGAAACATTTTGTAGTTCTGGTGCGGGGTCAGGGTTGTCATAATCTGACGCCTTTTGTCGTTGGGGAACGAGGCCTGAAGTGTCATTAGCAACAGACGTCTCTAACATCTCTTTGATCTCATCAAATCTGAGATGTATGGATTCAACTATCAATCTTGTTCTCTTGTTGTAGACACGATATCCCTTTGACTGAGTTGAGTATCCCACCAAAATGCACGGATCCCCTTTTTCTTTCATCTTATCCAAGTTCTCACCATCTCTGGTTAGGTAACAAGTGCAACCAAAGATGTGAAGGTGTTTAATTGAGGGTTTTCTATCATTAATGATGTGATATGCCGTTTTCTCATGAGTTGGGATGATGATTGATCTGTTTTGAGTATAGCATGCGGTTGCAATTGCTTCAGCCTAAAAGAATAAAGGAAGTTTAGAAGCTGAAAGCATTGTTCGAGCAGTCTCAACGAGAGTGCGGTTTCGTCTTTCGATAACGTCTTTCTGTTTAGGTGTTCAAGGTGTAGAAGTTTGATGCTCAATTCCTTCTTCTTTAAAGAATGAATGAAGTGTCTTGTTTAAGAACTCCATGCATTTGTCAGTGCGAACAAAAATTACAAGGGCTTGAAGATTTCTTTGGATCATCGTGAGAAAGTCTTTTAAAAATTCCGGTGTTTCATCCTTGGAACGTAGAAAGAGTGTCCAAGTATATCTGGAGTAGTCATCGACAATTACAAGAAAATATTTCTTCCCATTTATATAACAACCCATAATTTTCATCAAATGCAAAATCAACCTATTTTAGTATAATCACAATTATACGGGGAAATTTTCCGCTTTATTACATTACTTGCATTGCCAATATCTCAATATGCAATATGACTTGCATAACTAAAGTAAACGAGTTCACGAAACCTACCTATGTCAATCATATCTTCATATATGTCAAGCAAACATCATAACATGTCAAGTCAATATCATAATATCATTATTACAAAGTACATTACTCCTATAATGTACCATTCGCAACGTTATATCAAAACGGGCTTTAAACCATTATCGTATACCTCTAAACCCTAATTTAATAAAGGGTTAATATCTAAATCATATGTACAAGTAACGTAACATCTCATTTGAAATATAAACTTCCTCCAAGTCAAAGTACAAGTCCTTAAAAGCTCAATGTACACGTCATTAAGCATGACATCCAAAATAGCCGTTTTACCTTCGTTTTCCTAAGGAATTCCGTACAATCTATTAAGTACAAGTTAAAAGCAAGTAATGAACTTCATTTACATTCCATATTCATTCTCATTTCATAAGATTCCATGAAATCAAAACAAGAAACCCTAAACCGAGCTAGTTTCTAAACCATAACCCGTTTCTTGGTTTTTATCCGTTTTAAACCTAAACCATTAATCAAATAAGTTGTAAATACTTAATTTACAACATTACAAATCCTATTTCATCATTATAACATCATTATACATGAATTAAATCCTAGAAACCCTAAAACAAAACCCTAATCTAGTTCTAACCCTAAAACCTAAAACTAGGCCCTAGTTCAGAATCGGATCAGTCTATAAAACATAGGATCTGGGCAAATCAATAGGTTCTGGGTATTAAGTGAAAACACTAGGTTGTAGCCCTATGTCTTGTGATCATTTTAATAGACAAAACGCAATGTCTTGAGAACCAAAACGCAACCTGCATTATTTTGTACATTTGTACTTTTTTTCTTGAAAACCAGATCTGGTTTTTTGTACTAAAAGTGAAACGAAACTATGTTTTTGGACCAAAACCAAAACTTTTTTGAATTTTGGACCAAAAGTGAAAAACGCACCAAACCACAAGAACAAAAAATGTACTTAACTATATATTATATATATATTAAAAAATAATACTATCAAATAATTTCTTCTACTTTATTTAATTTCTCTTTATCATATGAACAAAAATGCAGATTAAAACACACACATACACACACACTCCAAAACATAAACAAAACACTGATTCATACATTTTCATACTCATTTCTTTCCTTTCACACCCCCAAATGGGGCCTGGACGAAATACGTGTCCAGAGGCGTGACGTCATTGCATACATCGTATAAGATCAAGTAAACGACCTCTATATGGACGTTTGATAAAACATAACTCGTTGCTTTGGATAAATCAAAATAAGTCTTACAATATTCCTGACATAATGAAATTGTTTTAGCAGAAGCTTAAGTAAAATGCAGCGGAATCATAACATTTTAAAGATAAACATTCTTGAAAGACATCCAGCATAAAGTTGGTGAATTCATAGGTTTGAATTGATGTAAGGTTGAACCACAAGATTTTAAAAGTGATGTGACTATTATAACAGATACAATATCACATGAAAAGTATTTACGTTGCACTAAGCTCATGACACCGATGCTAAATTAAGAGATACATATAATATGCAAACTGATGGTACTGACCTACAAATGTCTGACCAAGACACCCCAAAGAGTTTCCGACATGATACATATCCGTTCGTTCATCAACACAGAAACAAGTAAGTGCTTGCTTACCTGGATAGGGATAATTAGTCCCAGATAGATCTATCTATAAAATTCACGCTTACTTACCCAATCGGTCGGTCATAAGTAATTAATGGTTCATGATGGTTCGGACATGATAGTGGTCTAATCGCTACTTAAGCAACACGTAAACAAGAAATGATAACTGAAAACACTTGTGTCCAAAATTTAAAACAAGCAATGTTTTTCACCCAAAAATAGTAAAGTTGAAATCATAAAATATGGGGCTATGAACTCACCTTAGAGCGATGAGCGAATGATATTCACGTAAGAGAAAGATGATACACAATCCTAGCCATCACCTAAAGGAATGACGCGTCTTAGGACTAAGATATGATATACGAAACCAAAAGTGAAACGCTTATCAACGAGAAGGCATTCATATGTGTTTGTGTCTTAGTTAGAAAAATGGTGTCATTACGATGATAAAATATTCATGATTAAAATACGTCATGGTTTACTAAAAGTTACTATTTTAAGAAACTTTCTATTTTAGGAATGTTCTAAGTTTCAAGACGTTAATACCGTCCCCTATATTTTGTTAAATCCATATTTCTAAAAACGCTTTATCAATACCTAAACGCCTAACTTTTACATCCGTCTCGACGACTTATTTCAGAAGTTACTATTTTTAGAAGTCTTACGCTTTTATAACATTCGGCATTCCATAATTACCTTTATGACGTTTCTAATGTTTCCAATCAACACGCTAATGTTTCTATCTGTTTCGCCAATGTTTTAAAACCTCAAAAATGTCCAAAAGTGTCTGAAAACCTCATTTATAATTCCAAACAGCAAGCTTGTTATAGTGTTTTGCCGAAAAATGTTTCAAACTTCATTTGATCATAACTTGTTCGTTTTAAGTCCGTTTTCGACGATCCATATATCAAAATGAGCGGGGAATCATATACTATCATAATCTTATGTTTCTAACTCCTTAAAACATTTTTAAACATCCTTTAGCCTAGGTTAAAGATTCAGACAGCAAGCTTTATTCGCAAAAACACAACCAAAAATCACCCAAACTTCGCATTAGTGCCTATTCTAGCCCTAATCTCTATCCACCAATATTTCGCCATCAAAACCACAATCAATACTAACCTAATCCTATCATTTTTATTGTCTGCAACACTCCATGTTCACCTCATAATCACATCCAAAACTTTTTTGTTAATCAAAGTGACCAAATACAAACAATTACTAGTTTATGTTTTAAACTTGTTTATTTTCTAAAGCACAAACACATAGCCCAACCACAAACACATAAGCCTTGAAACTTGAGAATGATTCAAAAACCATAAAGAAATCACAAGAGATGAAATAAAACACTTACAAGAAGAAGATGAGTCAAGTAACACACAAGATCTAACCAAAACCTTAGATCTATAAAAACCTCAAGATGATCTTGTAAAACCCACTTGATGAACCAAAATCCTAACTTATGAAATCTTGAATAACCATTGGAATCAAAGAAACCTTTCTTGGAAACACCTTTGATATGAATGAAAATGATCTTGGAATAGTTATATCTTGCTATAAATCAAAGATATGAAAGTGTTTGTGTGTGTGTTGTTTGCCGTAAGCAAAAAGAAGAGAAGAGGGAGAGAAAATCTTTTTAGTGGCTTGCAAATTAAGAGTGAAACCCTAAGTTGTTATCACTTGGTATTTATAGGAAATGACTAAGTTAAGGGGTCTCTTGGCTTATCAACAAAAGGGAACCAAATGGCTACGTGACCAACACACACCAAGGGTGTGTGTGGTGTGGGTTCGGACGCAAAAATCTAGGGGGGTTCATGGTTTGATCACTAGCTTTTCAAAATAATTCAAGATTCCTTCCTTAATACATAGTGGAGTTGTGGTCCTCACCATTAAAGGTGACAAAGGATGTGTAAGGAGGTGTTAGGTGCATGGGAGGGTAGAGACAACATGTCCCTATCCATGTTTCTCAAGCTTGATGACATCAAATAACTTCTATTTTATAGCGTCATTTATCCCATGTAATTAACCCATTTTGTATAATTATTGTAAAGAATTGTTACTTAATCGTTTATATTTGATAATTGCAGTAATTAAGGAGTACTTAGCGAATATTAGCAAAAGGCGCGCATTTTGGAGCTTAAACGAAGATATTTTAAAGATTACTATTCTGATAACCAATACGCCGTATCCATCAAGGAAGATACGGCTTATCTGTGCCTGCACTCACCAAAGACCACGAAGGACACAAGACCAATATGCCGTATCCAGGAAAGGCGATACGCGGTATTCAAGCTATATGGGAATAAAATATTTTGGAAGATATCAAACGTGGTCCCTACTCCAAGAAACTCTAATACGCCGTATCTAACACATTGGATATGCCGTAGCGACACCGACTCCAGACCTTATAAATACAAAACTCAAAAACATGTTTTAAGTGTGTTAAATCATATTCTCGATACCTAAACCATAAAAGTCAATTTTCAGAGGAGATATCATCTGTATAGCTGCAAAAGATCCATTTCAATAAGGAACACAATGGTAATTAGAGCTTTTTGAGAAACATGGATAGAAGAACCAGTCAAAATCAGTTATAATCTCAAACTAACTTAATTAAACATGTCAGGAACCAATGATGAATAATCCACCACCCACACCTCCACGACAAACTCTAACAAGCCCAACACAACAACAATTCCTCATTCCAGTCTCAAACCACTCAAACTGCTACTCTCAAGAAGGGAAGATTATGACTTATGGGCCATGACAAATTGAACACTATCTGGCTCATAGAGTATCCAATCTGGGAGGTGATTCAAAATGGAAATGGTCCAGTGTCAGTCACAATGATACTGCAGGGTCAAATCAAGATTTTGCCTCTAAAACAGCAGAAGAGATAGTGGTCTAGAGAGAAGAGAAAGAATGAGAAAGGACAACCTTGCTAATGGCCAAATACTAGAAGATAATTAGCCTAATTTCATAGATGATGATGCAAAAGAAATATGGTTAAAAAATGCCATCAAATCAAGATTCGTGTGGAAATGATGAATCCAAAAAAATATGCAGACAGTACATGATTTAAAGCAACAGTTTGAAGGATTCATTGTGTCCAACTCAGTAGGGGATTCACAAGGCTATGCGAGGATTTCAAAGGTCTTCTCAGTTCAACTAGAGATTCATGGAGCAGTGTATATATGAAGATGCAAAAATCAAGAATTTCTAGATCTCCTACTTCTGCTTGGTTACAAGTCTCTTAATCATGGGAACACAACAGGAATTGACAGTCTCATTTTGATGACTTGTACATCAATTTTAAGAGTTTCCGGAATGATGTAATAGAGCTCTACTGCATCATCTTCAAATTGCAAGTGTTAGCATTTTGTTTTCTGAAAACACCAGCAGTACTAATGATGTTTAGTTTACGCTTATGGTGTATGCTTTCATTAATTCTGGTCATAACAACAATGCTATGAACAAAATAACATCAACATCTCATATTTCTTGCTAGCAAGTCATTCAAGCTGTCCTCATTGATCATGAGGACTTAGACCACAAGTTGATTGATATGACCTTGAAAAGAAATGGATTGAAATGGCAAGTGCACATGATGATACATCCCACCCCCTCCCCCCCCCCACCCTCCCCCCCCCCCACTATGAAATCAAAAAGTTCTACAACAAGACTGGATGAAAGCTACAATTTGAATGCAAAAGAACCTGTAGGTTTTGATAAATACCAAAGTGGAATGCTACAACTGCCACAACACTGGGCATTTTGCAATTGAGAGTGTAGATCCAAGGAAGAAATAGGAGGAGGGATGGTATGGAATACTTGGCCAATAGAGATGGGAACAGAACTGGAAAGAAAGAAGAGTCTAAAGCATTAGTGACAGTTGATGGAGAAAGCATTGACTGGACAACTCATTCAAAAGATGATGAAGATTATGCTTTAATGGCTAACAACAACTCAGGATCTAACATACAGGTATATTCATGTTCAATGATGGTGTAAGAATCTTATGCAAATCTTATAAAAAGATTATATGAGGCTCAGAGAGAGGAACTTTATGTGTTGCTGTATAGAGATAAAGGCTTATACTCAAGGTCTTTAATCAAGGTTTTGAAGCACAACTAGTTGCCCAATCAACAAAGGTCAACTTTGGTATGAAACCAAAAAATCAAGATTTATGAAAATAGGATTTAGATGATAAACAGATGTCTCTAACATACCATAAGACTTTGTTTGCTAAAGCTCAAAAGAAAAAGAAGACTTAGAGGGCTATCGTAAGATAAATGGAATCAATTCTACAAAAACTCTGATTAGAATCATAAATGATCAAACTGTCTGCCTCTGATAATTTTGGGCTTGGGTATGGTGATTTCAGATATTGTGGGAATTTGGTGTTATGAAAATGAAACTTCCCAAAAGTGTTCTTTAATACAAAAGACAGTGATTTTTGAAAATATACCTTTGTATAAAACAGCTTATAAATCCTGTGAAATGCAAGAGGTACCCCCACCCATGACAGGAAAATTATTGCCTTGGATCACTGACATTGAAATAGATGACTCACAATATACATATGGTCCAGAAAAGACTCAACCAAGTGAAACTGAATCCCAAAAAAAAAAAACAACTAAATTGAACATGTGCCTCAAACATTAGTACATAAATTTCATGAATTAGTGTGTGAATCAGTTGTCCAATAAATCAAAAATAGAAGTGAAACCTAAGGTATGGTTTGATGCTCGCTATTATTGAAGAATATGTAATCAGATAGTGATTGATGATGCATGTGTTGTGGAAAATAGAAGATTTGACACACACTCTGTTTTGCTAAACCATGCATGTAAAAACTTCTAGTGAAAATGTTAAGAATAGTTCAACACATAGTCAAAAACCTAAGGTTAACAACCAAATAACAATTGGACCATGAGATTAAATGAAAGAGCATGTTTTGTCTGTGGTAGTTTTAGTCTTTTAATATAGAGATTGTGACTATCATGTCAATTGGCTAAACAAAATGAGCTACATAATCAATATTGTCTAAGGGTAATGATACAAGGGAAAAAGACAAACAAGATTTTGAGGATCACCAACTGGGGACAATGCTCAAAGATATAAATAAAACAAAAAATCAGTTTGTCATTTGGCAGTACAAACAAGAACTGGAACTAATCCAGTTAATACTGCCAAGGCTAGCAGTACTAACAAAGTTAGTACTGCTAGACAAAGTATTAACAGACAGACAGTACAAACTAGCACTGCTCTGAAAATTAATACTGTTAAGCCCATGATGAATGGTGTTAGACCAGCAAATGTTTCTAACAAAAAACTAATTCACATCATCAAGACCTTTCAATGTGGAAAACAGACTACTGAAAAACAAATTTTTCAAACACAATAAGGTTTATACTACTAAGGTAAAAGAAGTTAGTACTGTTTTGAAGATAAATGGGTCATTGCTGTCAAGTCCTCAAGCAAGTTGTAATATGGAGGTAAACCTGGAATACAACAAAAATGTCCTCTCCAAATACAATTGTGGATCTAGCCTTAGAAATTATTTCATCTTTCAAAGATCCAACTAGGCAGACTCAAGCCCAAACAGGCTTGATGTCCCTAAGAGAGTACTAATCTCTCTTCTTTTGTATGTGCGGATATATCCACCAGAACGTTAACAGAATAAAGGATAACTGATAGTGGATGTTCCAGGTCCATGACAGGAAACAAGGCCTACCATTTCTGGGGGGGGGTGACTATCAAGACTATTTATGGTGGCCCTGTTGCCTTTGGATGGTTAGTGAGGTATATATTACTGGGAAAGCGTAAAATACAAAACTGGTAAGGTTAGATTTTGAGGATGTAAGCTTTGTAAAATGAACTTAGCATTTCAATCTCTTTTCTGTGGTCACAAATGTGTGACAAATAAGAACAAGGTTCTGTTTTCTGTCAATGAATGTCTTATTTTGTCTCCTGACATTAAGATTACTGATGAAAATCAATTTTTACTTAAAGTTCCAGAAAACAATTATGTAAGTTTCATTTATGAGGAACATTGTTCCTTTAGGAGATTGGCTTGTTGATTGCAAAGGCTACACTGATGAATCTAACTTTTGGCATTTGGGAGGTTGGGTCATGTAAAATTTCAAAAACCTAATTTGACTTGTGAAGGAAAATTGTAAGAGGTTGTGCCTAACAAAGCTTTTTCAAAAATGACCATACTTGTGTTGCTTGTCAGAAAGAATAAGCAAACACAAAGCATTCTTGTAAGGCAAGGTAGTTAGCTCTATTTGCCACACCCTAAAACTTCTTTCATATGGACTTGGTTTGGACCTGCATATGTATTGGAGCACAAACCATTAAGACCTATTGTTTGGTTATCCACTGATGATCTTTAGCAGATTTAGTTGGCATTTTTCTTCAGGAAAACTATGGATGAAACTAGTGCAATCCTTAAGGGACTTTATAATACAAAATAGAGAACCAATTAAATAAAAGGTTAAAACATTAGAATGTGTAATGGAACAGAATTCAAAAAACGGGATATTATAGAATTATGTGTTTTTTAAAGGGTTCAAGAGGGATTATAGCAATGCCAGAATCACAACCAAAAATGGAGTTGCGAGGATTGAGAGATAGAACAGGACCCTTATTGATGGCAGCAAGAACCATCTTGCAGATACATTTTTACCTAACACCTTTTTGGGCTGATGCAGTTAGTACTGCTTGCTATGTTTTCTTAAAAGTGGTTATTAGTGACAAGCCTCTAATAGACACCTTATGTACTTTTAACTGGTTAGACTACCAATTTTAAGTAATATTAGACTTTTGGGATGCCAATGTGACCATCTTGAGATACCATAGGCACTTGGGCAAATTGCTGTTGGAAAATCTGATGAGGATTTTTAGTTGGGTATTCTCTACAAGCAAGGCTTTTAGAGTATCAATTCTTTGTACAAAAGAGTTGAAGAAACATGCACCATAAACTTTTTAGAGAACAAACTATGTTGCAGGGAATTGGACCAAATTGGCTTTTTGACCTTGATTATTTGACTGATTCTATGAACTATCATAATGATAGTGAAGAGAATCAAGCTAACCTTCATGTAGGTCAACAAGAATCTAAACAAGATTCAGGTACAAAAGACAAAATTGATTCAGGGAATTCTCAAATAGAAGATGAAACTGATCAAGACTGCTTTTTGAACTACCCAATATGCATTCTATTTCTTCACAACAAATCTTCTTCCACATCAGATGGTAGAGAGGAAGTCCAAGAGAAGAAAACAAAAACTTTTTGGATGATCTTGCAAGACTTCAAATCCAAAGAAAAGGAAAGCTATAGGAAGCTGAAGCTCTCAGAAAGATCTTGATCAGAAACTGTGACCTTGGTTTACTCAAGGAGAAGCTGTGCTAAGTCAGCAGTACTAACATTTTTAGTTACTGTAGCCAAACATCTAAAGCTAGCGGGTATACCTTGTTAATACTTGGCTTGGGAGGGGGTACTAACTCATGTTAGTACTTGAAACAACGTTCTCAAAAGAATGATCTGAACTAATCCACTTGAGGTAATTCATGGAAGATGCTTACTGATGGTATCTTTACACATTCATCTTATGATGATGAGGGTGCAGAGGCTGACTTCACAAATTTGGAAATAGTTGTGAATGTTAGTCCTATTCCCACATCAAGGAATATCCTCTCATCCTTCCAGAAACTCATTTCTAGAGATCTACATCAGCAGTACAAACAAGTGCCAACTACAAAAAAAGTTCTTGAAACTCATGCTTTTGTTAGTTATGTTCAAAAACAAAGGGAACCAAATCATAAGGAACTTTCTCAATGTTTGTTTGCATGTTTTCTATCTCACTTGAACCCAAGAAGATTTCAGAAGCTCTTGAAGATGAAAGCTGGGTTGATGCTATGCAAGAAGAATTGTTGCAGTTTGAGATTCAAAAGGTTTGGATCCTAGTAGATTTGCCTTATGGGAAGAAGGCTATCGGTACAAAGTGGGTATATAGAAATAAGAAAGATGAAAGAGGAGTGGTTGTCAGGAACAAAGCTAGATTAGTTGCTCAGGAAACACGGACAAGAGGAGGATAGGCTATGATGAAGTTTTTGCTTCCTGTGGCTAGACTTGAAGCCATAAGGATTCATTTTTTAGCTTTTGCCTCATATATGGGATTTATAGTCTATCAAATGGATGTGAAGAGTGCCTTTCTCTATGGCAAGATTGATGAAGAAGTGTATGTGTCTCAACCAACAGGCTTCCTAGATCCTAAGTCACCTCAGAAAGTCTACAAAGTGGTCAAAGCTTTGTTTGGACTCCATTCAAGCTCCTAGAGCATGGAGTATGCTAACTTATCCTCTTTCTTGTTTAAAGATATGGATTATATAGATGAGGGACATTGACAAAACTCTCTTCTTAAAGAAGAACAAAAATGATATCATTTTAGTTCAAGTCTATGTGGATGATATCATCTTTGGGTCAACAAAGAAGTCTTGGTGTGATGAATTTGAGGCTTTGATGAAGAGTAGATTTCAGATGAGTTCAATGGGAGAGCTTACTTTCTTTCTTGGTCTACAAGTCAAACAGAATCCAAATGGTATTTTATAAGCCAGGATAAGTATGTTGATGAAATACTGAAGAGTTTGACTTTGCAAAGTGTTAAGATGCCAGTACACCAAAATAGAGAACTCAGAAGCCCTAGTCAATGATTGAAGAAGCCTGTGATGTAGAGGTCCATCCTCTTATAGATCTATGATTGGCTCCTTGATGTATGTGACTGCTTCTGGCTGACATTTATGATTTGTAGCTGTGCTTGTTTAGGTTACAGTCACTACAAAGACCTATCTTTTGGATGATGTCAAAAGATTTTTAGGTACTAAAGGGAAAAACTCGCCAAATTAGGCCTTTGGTTACTAGAGAATCTACATTCGACTTGAATCTTACTCTGATAGTGATTTAGCTAGAGCAAATCTTGACAGGTAAATTCCACAACAGGAGGTTGTTCATTTCTTGGCAGGAGACTCATTAAATTGGCAATCCAAAAAAAGCAAAACCATTGTAGCTACTTCTACAACAGAAGCAGAATATGTTTGCTGCTGCAGATGCTGTGGGCAAGTTTATGGATTCAAAATCAAATGTTAGTATGGGTTAAACTTCATGAACACATAGATCTATTTTTGATAATGAAAGCCCATTTGCATTGTTAAGAATCCAGTATATCATTCAAAGAAAAGAATATTGTAATTAGGCACCCTTTCATAAGAGATGCCTATGAGAAAGAAAAACTCATACTACAAGAGCTTTAAGATCCAACCTCCAATGACAATGTAGCTGAATCTACTAACCAAGGCATTTGTGTAAGCCGATTTTGTTTTTGGTTTGTTCTCAATTGGCATGGGCGTTTAATCCATAAGCTGCATTGGTTTAAGGAGATCGCAACTTGTATGAGTCATCCGTGGTGACAGAGGTTAAAACACACTCATAGCTAATGGACCTCTCATCATGGAACTAAACCCAAATGCAACACCTTTAAACAATAACATCACAAAGCTACTCTCCACAGCTAACTTACACCATGGCAAATCAACTTGTTCCCAAGAAACCCCTTAAAAACCTTATAACACCACCTTTCTACCCATCAAGATTCAATCTAATTCAAGATGCAAAATACTAACCGTACAACAATGTGGTCAGTACATGATCAAGAATAAGAAGATTGTCAAAAATTCCTTTGTGAAGCTATTTTCTGAAGAAATGACGATTATGTTAGGACCATCTAAAGGTATTTCAGGTAAATAATGGTTAGGTATGTGTTGATGGTGGAGGGGAACTTTGAAAAGATACTGAATAGTGAGTCATGGTTAGGATGGCTCAGGTGATGGGTCACCTCTGTTTTTATTGTTGTATGGAATATATAAATCCATTCTTGATTTAGTAGGATTAGAGAGTCACTGATAAGAGTTACTATTGGTACTGAATCCATGTCTGAATCTTACATTGTTCATTATTTGCTTGGTCAAAAGTTTGTATCCGACTCATTAAAGTTAGTACCGCTAGGCAAAGTTTGTACCGCTTAAGAGTCGATGGAGAATTATACCGCCAAGGACAAAGTGCAAATTGGAACGTTTTCTTTAAATTTAGGTCTCAAAAAACCTATTTGTATCCACTTCAACCACCCAATTACTCACCATCTCTTTAAAACTGATATTCTTATTTACAAGCCCTTAATTTCTCTACCGGCGATCTCTCTCTTCGTAAGCAATATGGCTGCACTTGAGTCCTGTCTAAGCACAACATGATCGCTATTTGGAAAAAAGATGAAGGAAATGTTGAGTTTCATGGAAGTTAATTTGATTTTCTTCAACGAAGTATAATTTCTCATGTGTTCACTGTAAGTCATGTTGTTTCAACCACATTTGTTGAACTGTTTTGACGTCTGCTAAGTCCAAACAATCAAAACAATGTGAGGCACAAAAAGCTAAGTAGCTGGCAAGTTAGTGTGATCTATCTCTGAGGCTTCTTTGTACTGATCTTCTTTTTAATGATGCTGATGGGAATAGGGACACATTGCCAATCAAGCTATCTTTGATTGCTATTCAGTTATGGGGGGGGGGGGGGGGGGAATTTGAAGGGGATTTTAATGTGTTAACATTTAATAAAGCTTTGTTTTCACCCCATTGGAGGTTTTTTTACACACTATATAATCATTGGTTTAAGCTCCAAAAGTACCTCTTGGGATCAAATTCCTACAAATGTTGCCACTGCTGTAATTTGTTTAACAACTAATCAAAAGTATAATTTTTCTAAATTGATTTTTGATGGTATGTTTAGACATCTAGAGGCTAAGAAGAAGTTTGTTATGTATCCTCGTTTTATTTCTATATTTTTAGCTAGACAATTAGTTAATGTAACTGTACCTTTAGATCACTTTCCTGTACATATAGTATTAACTAGTAAGTTTTTTCTTTTATGGTTAAAAAGGGCAAACATTTTTTTAGGCAAAAAATTACACCTTTGTTTGATAATATGTTGAGTCAACCAAACAAGGATGAGGGTGCTTCCTCAGAAAGACTATCTGAAAGCACACCATACCCTCTCCTGAACCATAGTGAAGCCCCAGATGATTCACATGCCCTGAACTCATCTTCTGCCTCATCCCTAGTGAGTTCCATTTGAGCACAACCTGACATTCACCCCAGTCTTCTCCCAGCCTTCACCACACCCTTCCCCCACTCCTATTATTCCTGATTCAATTCCAGAACATACTGGTGAGAATCTTGGAGATCATTCATTCAATGATACATCCCTTTCAGGGAATGAGGATGCAATGACTCTCCAAAATGTCTATGATCTTTGTATCTCTTTGTGTAAACAGGTTTCAGATCAAGCCAAGGAAATTAAACTCTTAAAGGCTAAGATCACAAAGCTCAAAAAGAAAGCTACACCTGTCATCAAACATTTGCAAAGCATTATCAAAAGAGATATCAAGGGAGCAAGACAACAAAGGAACGGCTCCTCAAAGAAAAAATAGGGTGCCGATAGTGTCTGTATCAAACAAGGGAGGAAGGAATGCAAAAGAGGATGGTTAAAGCAAAAGACAATTGTCAAGTGAATGGAGGGACAAAGAAATGATGGATGAAGACAAAGAAACTGATGAAGTTGGACTTAGTACTGAAGATGAAGTTAGTACTGCTAAGGAAGGAGTTAGTACCGACTTTGAAAAAGTTAGTACCGACAGACCAAAACTTAGTACTGACGATCTCAAAGTAAGTACTGATGAACAAATGGAAAGTAATGATGATCAAGGTAATGCTTCTGAAGATTCTTGAAGGTTCTGAAGACCAATGGGAAGTATTGGAAGAAAAACTTGAAAGTACGCCTGAGCAAAAAGAAAGTACTAAAGAGCAAATAAGGAAGATATTGCTACTCAAGCTTCTCAAACAATCCACTCAAAACCCTCTTCTTGATATTTGGTGATGATTGAAACAATTGCTACACTTCTCATCATTATGAAGTAAAGCAAAGCTTCCAAGAAAAGAGAAAGGTATGGAACAGATGGACTGTTGAAGATACTGATAAAACCTAGACCTACTTCTACAAGATCAAACACTCACTTTAAAGCCTCTTCCAAAAATTATCCTAAAGGACAAAGGCAAGAATGAAGAAGATTGAAGAGGAGGATGAAAATTAACGAGCAAGAAGAAATGGAAAGCTGAAGAGGAGAGAAACAAGTTTGCTGAAGAACATGCAACAAATGAGCTCTTATTCAAGACTATTGATGAGTATTAAAAGCAAGAATTGAGGCAACGAACAGGAATTCTAGCTGAGAAGCTTCAAGAGCAAGAAAGAGAGCAGTTTACAATAGAAGGAAAGAAGCTAAGTTTCCTATGATACAATTGGCTGATCAAAGAAGTTCTTGGCTCAACAAAGATTCACAGCTATAAGGAATAAACCTCTCCAACAAGAATCAACTCAGAAATCAAATGATAACCTACTTAAAGCATGTGGGAAACTTCAAACATGCTAATTTGAAAGGCAGGAAGTTTGAAGACATACAAGCTTTGTATGAAAAGATTAAGAGGTTTAATGAACATTTCATTTCCACTGGGTCTGCTAAAGATGAAAGGCTTATCAAAAGGTTGAATGAGAAAAGAGGTGGTTTATCTAAATCTGAAGTGATCAAGGAAGAACAAGTAAGAAGTAAGGATGAGGATAAAGATGAAGAAAGTACTAGAAAAGGAAAGCTAGGTACTAGAAAGATGATGAAGTCAGAAAAAGAGATATATTCAAACACTTCAGAGGAGGATATGACCAAAGAAAATGATGAGTTTGAGATTGTGTTTGAAAATAGCTAAGATGAAGAAAAAGAAGTGATTATGAGATTCTTGACAGAAAATTTCCATTCATTGACTGGAAGCCAGTCGGTGTCTTGGAACAAAACCACAAAAACCTGATGAAGCAGATTTATTGAAGAGATCAATTTGAATGTATTTGGGTAACAAGAAGTTTATGGACAGCAAAGATCACTTTAGTGTTTTAACATTCAGTTTGTCCATATTTGTAGAGGAAGATCTAAATGCTTTTATCAATCTGGTAATGACGAAATACCAAGATGAGTGCCTGAAGGTTTTGAAAGAGTTCTTTGGGTGAGATTTTATTGGTTTTGTTTCAATCCTGATGAACAGGATAAGTTTTGGAGCTCACAGCATGAATGGAAAATAATCAGTTGGAAGTTGCACAGTTCCTCAGGTGTACACACTTTGGTGACTAATGAAGGAGTAGTCATACATATGCTAACAGAAGAAGTATCCTTTAAAGAAGGAAATACTGGTGCAAATGCTAAATTTAAGATTAGAGTCTGAAGAAGAAAGTACAATGGCATTGGAATTGATAAGATTTATCAAGAAGGTACTTGCTGACTTAGAATCTAAAGAACAAGACTGATGGAAGTGAGAAGGGATTGAGTGTTGGCTAACCACCACACAACAAATGGTTATTAATTCACCATGCTTAACAGGCAAAAGAATTGGCTAGTTCCACATGCAAACGGCTTGGGGTAAAAGATACAAGATCTTCTCAAATCGTGATGGTTTACAATTTACCAAAAATTGAAAGGTAATCAACTCACCTTACATTTCTTGGTGAGAGTTGGCTAGTCCGAGATCAAAACAGTTCTTTGGTAAAGACTAATCAAATCTGTTGATAGTGATAGTTTGTTTACTAAAAACTATAATGTTATCAATGCACCCATGTTATTACAATGATGCATTGGCTAGTCCAAACTTAAACGGTATTTGGTAAAGACTAATCAAATCGTTGATGGTGGACAGTTTACTCTAAAATCTGTATGGTATTTAACTAACCATATTCTTAGATTAAAGAGTTATCTATCCTGAGCAAACGGGTCTACTGGTAAAGGACATCCAATCGGGTTTTTTTTTAAAAAAATTTTTTGGACGGGGCCCTGATAGTTTGCCAAAAACTATAAATCCAACTTAGTTGGATTGCTAGGATAGGATGGTTGTCTGAGTAGCTGAAAAGATGTTGCCTGACATAACTGGAAAGGCATGGTGCTGATGAAGTAAGGATAGAGAGTACAAGGATTAAGAAAAGATAAAGACTGTTTGGATACATCTCTGTTGAAGCTATAAAGGATTGAAGAAACTTAGAAGTTTAAAAGTTTAACATTCATGTTTAAGGGAGGATTGTTAGGATTAATGTTTTCTTAACTTAGTACCGACAGTACAATAGTTAGTACCGACAGTACAAAGTGTTAGTACTGCTGGTTAGTTAGTACCGTTAGTAGTAAAATAGTTAGTACCGATGAGCTTTACCTGTTAGAATTAGGATTAGAACTAACATAGGATTAGCATAGGTTTGACTTAGATTAGAATTAACTTAGATTAGCTAACCGAAATATTAATAAATTAAGAGATTTAACCTCACTTTAAGTGTTCGACGCCCTACTTACCATAAATCTACCACCGACCGGGTACACTGCCCGTTAAAGTGTTGTTTTTGGTTAAGTCAGCAAAATTTAAATTTAAAACTTGAGTCATAAAAATATACACCATACAACGACACATCAAAGCTTGTATTCAAAATAAAGTGGAAAGATTCCACTCTATTTAATTAAGAGTGTGCATGTATGCGTGTGAATTGAGTATGGGGTGATCACGAATTTTTTTACTTCTAAACCCGACATATACGATAACTAGAGTTTAACCGAAAATATTATGGGTTTTCGGAGTTCCGTTAGGTTAAAAACGCGAAAAACGTAAATTATACGCTAACATGTAAAAATCAATACCGGGAGTGAACGTAAACTATGTAACACTTTAAAATGATAAAATATTACATATAATATCTAGACTAATCAAAATCTAAAGCCGTAACGCGTCCGATGACGTTTTTTATATTCACGCGGAATAACCTCTCGGTTTTAGGTTAAATTTAAACGTAACGGATAAAATTCAAAATAATGATCGGAATAGTTTAAAATATTGACATAAAATTTACGGGGTGTGACATCCTTTCCTCGTTATAAAAGATTTATCCTCATAGCTTAATACGTTGATTCAGACGTAGGTTTAGATTTAGCAAAGAGATGAGAGTACTTCTTCTTCATTTGGTCTTCGCGTTCCCAAGTGAATTCAGGACCTCGCCTTGAATTCCAATGCACCTTAACAATAGGGATATAGCTTTGTTTCAATTGCTTCACTTCGCGGTCCATGATCTTGACCGGTTCCTCGATAAAGTTAAGCTTATCGTCGATCTGAATTTCATCTAATGAAATAGTAAGTGGTTCATCGGCATAACACTTCTTCAAATTAGAAACATGAAAAGTGCTACGAACACGAATTAATTGATTTAGGAATTCAAGTCTGTAAGCAACCATTCCAACCTTAGCGAGTACCTTAAATGGTCTAATATGACGAGGGTTCAACTTTCCTCGTTTGCCGAAACATATCACCCCTTTCCATGGTGTCACTTTCAACATGACCATATCTCTAACCTGAAACTCCATGGGCTTATGATTCCTATCGGCTAAACTCTTTTTCCTATCACGAGCAGCTTGAATACACTTCTTGATATGAAAGATTTTCTCAGCTGTTTCATGAACAATTTCTGGGCCAGTAAGCTGAGCGTCTCCAACCTCAGCCCAACAAATAGGTTATCGAAACTTGAGACCGTATAGAGCCTCGAACGGTGCAGCTTTGATCCTAGTGTGATAACTGTTGTTGTAAGAAAACTCCACCAAAGATAGGTGCCTATCCCAACCTTTCCCAAAATCAATCACACAAACACGCATCATGTCCTCCAAAGTTTGGATGTTCCTTTCACTTTGACCATCGATTTGCGGATGATAAGCCGTACTCATATCTAATTGAGTACCTAGAGATTTGTTTAGCGATTGCCATAATTGAGATGTAAATCTACCATCTCGATCAGAAATAATCGAAACTGGTACACCATGCTTTAAGACAACTTTCTTCAAGTATTGTCTCGTCAACTTCTCCATTGAGTCATTTTCTTTCATTGGCAGGAAAAGAGCGGATTTAGTGAGCCGGTCAATAATTACCCAAATGGTATCCTGACCAGTTGGCGTCTTTGGAAACTTAGTAACAAATTCCATAGTGATGTTCTCCCACTTCCATACTGGGATCACAGGTTAAACCAATAAACCAGATGGTTTTTTGGTATTCAGCCTTGACCTTAGCACATGTCAAACACTTACTGACATAGGTGGCAATCTCGACTTTCATATTGGGCCACCAGTATAGCTTCTTCAAATCTTGATACATCTTATTCGATCCAAGATGTATTAAGTATTTTGACTTATGCGACTTATGCATAATCACTCCTTTTAAATTACCAAGATTAGGTATCCAACTTCTTCCATTCAAAACATAATGTTCCATCAGCACGCGGCTTTAGCTTCTTAATCATACCACACAAATCTTTGATTCCATAATTCTCTTCTTTCCTTTCCTCGATTTGAGCATTCAGTATTTGCACAGGTAGATTCAAACTAATCGTCATAACCAAAGCTCGAACTCTTAGTGGCTTAATCCGTTCCTTTCGGCTCAAGGTATCTGCCACCACATTCGCTTTTCCTGGATGATAACGAATCTCACAATCGTAATCACTTAGCAATTCTAACCATCTACGTTGTCTTATGTTCAACTCATTCTGATCCAGAATATGTTGCAAACTCTTATGATCAGTGAACACAACGCACTTCGTGCCGTATAAGTAATGTCTCCACATCTTGAGAGCAAACACTACATCTCCTAATTCTAAATCATGTGTCGTGTAGTTCTTCTCGTGGATCTTGAGTTGTTGGGATTCATAAGTTATGTCTTTCTCCTTTTGCATCAACACTGCACCTAACCCTTTATGCGAAGCATCGCAGTAGACTACGAAGTTTTCACTACCATTGGGTAAAGCCAAAATCGGCGCACTACATAACTTCTGCTTCAACAACTAAAATGCAACTTCTTCCTTTTCACCCCAACCAAACTTCACGCTCTTTTGAGTCAATTCGGTCATAGGTTTAGCAATCTTCGAGAAGCCTTCAATAACCAACAAGACCTAAAAATTGACGAATCTCTGTCGGAGTCTTGGGCGATGCCCAATCCCTAATTGATTCTATCTTAGCCGGGTCCATATGAATGCCTTCTCTATCAATTACATGACCGACAAATTGTACCTTAGAAAGCCAAAAATCGCACTTTAAAAACCTGGCGTACAATTCTTCCTTCTTAAGTAACTCCAGAATTTGCTTAAGATGTCTTTCATGTTCCACTTTGTTCCTTGAGTAGATCAAAATATCATCTATGAACACGATAACAAATTTATCCAAGAATAACTTTCACACCCGATTCATTAAATCAATGAATACCGCTAGTGCATTTGTCAATCCAAAAGGCATTACTTAGAACTCGTAATGACCATAGCGTGTACTAAACGCCATCTTTGGAATATCCTCGTCATGAACTCTGAGTTGGTGTTATCCAGACCTCAAGTCGATCTTTGAGTAGACACTTGATCCTTGCAGCTGATCAAACAAGTCGTCGATTCTCAGGAGTGGGTATCGATTCTTAACAGTAAGCTTGTTTAGTTTACGGTAATCGATACACATCCGAAAAGATCCATTTTTCTTTTTGACAAACAAGACCAAAGCTCCCCATGGTGAAGAACTTGGCCTTATAAATCCTTTGTCAGAAAGTTCTTGCTGTTGCGTAGACAGTTCTAGGGGCTCGTGCCACAGGTGCAGCACCAGGGACTAAGTCAATTTGAAATTCAACTTGTCGCGCAGGTGGCAATCCAGGCAAGTCTTCTGAAAAGACTTTCGGAAATTCTCGTACAATTGGCACGTCCTCTAGTCGCTTCTCCTTCGACTTAACTTTTGTTTCCTTTTTTGTAACTTGCGCCAGAAATACTTGACAACCTTTCTCATATACTTCTGAGTCTTCGTACACGATATGATACTCAACGTCGATTTCTTCCCCTTTTTACTCCTATCGCCTTGAACGATCAGAATTTCGTCTCCAAAAGATACGTACTATCTTCTCGTCACAAACAATCACCACATGATTATCCGCCAACCAATCCATACTGATGATGATGTCAAAACTACCGAGATCTATAGGCATTAAATCAATGTTGAACGGATGACCTTATAATCCTATGGTACAGCCTCTAAGCACAGTATTTGTTTTGGCAATCAATCCTTCCATCGGCTAATTCGACAGCATAACTAATGTCTAAGGTATCGGGGATTACATCAAGCAAGGTACTAAAAGTAGTCGACACGAAACTTCGATCAGCACCCGAATCAAATAATACAGAAGCATAATGGTTGTTGAGAATAAACGTACCCGTGACAACATTAGATCCCGGGTTTGCATCTCCTCCACCAATAGTATAAGCTTTCCCTCTAGCTTTAGGAATAACAGGCTTGTTTCTATGGTTCTGATTCTTCAGTTTGGGGTAATCCTTCTTGAAATGCCCTTGCCTTCCACATTTAAAACATGTGGCAGTCCTTTGATTCACCATCGGGGCCCTCTGATTAACTACCGCGGGAACTGCGGGCTTACAATCCCTGGTCAAATGACCAATTTTTCCACAACTTCTACACTTTATAGTACATGGCCCAACATGGTGTAAGTTGCACTTGTTGCAAAGAGGGTGAGGTCCAACGTAAACCCTTCCTTCATTACTACCAGCCATATAGGCTCTGGCCACATTTGATCCTCCAACATTCTGCCTCTTGAATGGGGGTTGTTTTGCACGGTTGTCTCTTTGATTGCTCTCAAACTTTCTTTTGTTCTTAGCACTCCTAATTGCATAACCTTTCAACTTTTGGTCCATCAAACTGTTAGCCAACCGAATTGCATCCCGGAGTCTTGTTGGTTCAGCAGACATCGCATTCCCTTGAATGTTGTCAGGGAGACCTCCAACATACCTCTCAATTCAGTCTTCCTCTTATGGAACCATTCTAGTACACAACAGAGTCAACTCTTAAAATCTCTGAGTATAAGCAGCCAAATCATTATTCTTCACAGTCAAGTTCTACAATTCAGATTCCATTTTCTGTATCTCATTCCATGGACAATACACTTCCGTCATCTACTTCATAAGATCTCTCCATGTCATAGCAAACGCAACATCA
>BQNB010048414.1:0-42579 GCA_026074375.1 Tanacetum coccineum | reverse complement strand
TCTCTAAAATTCTTCTCATCTCCTAATCTTAATTGCTTGTTCTTAATATGAAGTGAAGTGATTTATTGGTTACCGACATAAGGTCTGTGGTTTTATGAGTTGATTGGGTATATAATTGTCTAAGGTATAAGTGGCGAGTTGGAGGGAGCGGTAACTCGTCCGGATGACCAAGTTATGGCCAAATTAGTAAAACTTGTCAAAATGGGTGACTTGCAGATAGTTTCGGTCTCACTGGTAAATTTTTGGCTTAAGGACTACTGGTTATTTACATAAATGACTAGTTAAATGTCTCAGGTCCTAGTGGTAAGTTGAACGGAGCACCAACTATTCCGAATGGTCGAGATATGACCAAAACCGTGGAAACAAACTTAGTGTGTACCTAGAAATTACTAGACAGATTGTTTGGCTTGTAACAAATATTTTTTTAACTAAATACTACTGGGTTTTTACATGAGTGAGGAACATGTGGTTCTTTGGATAGTGCCTTAATCATTCCGGATGAATGAGTTACGACCAAAATGGCAAAACTAACTAGAAATTATACCTAGATTTTCAAATGAATTTATGTCCAGATGTTTTCATATTAAGTAGTGTATCTTTAGGTGTTAAGTGTCAATGTATAATTTTTTCATGAGTTTTTTTGTTAAACTCAAAATCTTTCAAAATTATTATAGTTGACACTCATACATACCCCCATAGACTGAGGGGGGCGCATTAATATGTTCCCTATATAGTTGAATAATCATCACATTTTTCTCCCAGTTTTTCTAACATATTTGAATCAATTGATATCAAAAATATCAAAGGGTTTGAAATTTTTGATAAGGAGAGAAAATGTGATTAAAATATAAAAATTGATAAAAATGTAATTTTGTAGACTCATGTGTATACTCTATCCTCCTTGTGCTAAACATTTTCGTTTATCGATGCACATGTTGAGGGGGAGCGTTTTTGAAAAGTAAAAACAATCGAGGTACAAAAAGCTTTGATATTTATATCACAAGTACCTGATTGAGTTTTTCAATTGGTTTTATGGAAAGTGAACAGTACCAAAAGACCGACCATGTATTTACTTCTATCAGAGTTATAAGGTTGGTAAGGTTAGGTATTTGTTCCCATGATCCAGCCAGAACCAGAGGGATCCACCCAGGAACAATCCACTAGTTAGTATAAAAGTCCTTAGGTATGATAAAAAAAGGAGTAAAAGTGAGAATAAGGGAATAGTGCCGACTGAGATAGAGCTAGTACTAGAACAAATCCAACAAGGTACTAATCATGAAGTCTCGGTAAGCACTGAAGGGGTTGAAGAATGAAAAAGAATTGTAAGGATAAAGGGTGAAAAGAAATAAGCCCTCCATACACTTAGGCAGAAACCGAGTCAATACATCTGCTGTAGAATCACAATGATGATTGCTGAGATTAAAGACAGTCGTCATGGACCTAGTGATGCAATGCACAACCCTCCCTAGCCACTCAGGATCTCTCAAAATATTTTTGTTTCATTTCTCACGGAGACTAAACATGTTATCTATTGACTTTCTCACTCCGAGTTAGTTGATATTGAAAAGGTGGCAGTCCACTCTAGCCTCCGATCACTAAAACCAAAATGCACAATTGAGTCTAGAGCCAAGAGATCATCCATAAATCTCATTAGAACACTATTCCAATTTACTTGTCTCTCACACACTGTGAAAAACAAGGATTATCATAAGAGTCCTACGCATTATCCTTATGGTATTGCCAGAACATCCAAGTATTCACAATGAAGATGGAAATCCTGCTTGAGCCAACATCAAACAAGCTCTTGGTAGGTGACTTATGAGATCCTTAATGGATCAAACTTGTGACAATAGATATCGACTCGGTCCAACTTATGAATTGACGGTTGATGAATTTTGATAAAAACTTAAAACTCTCGATGTGTTACAAAAATACTTTCTCAAGTGACACGTCGATTGATTTTCAAATCTATTTTCTCTTCAATCGGAGAGACTTTGTCTAACTAATTCACTCATACTATGTTGTCTGCTTTGAGACGCTCTGGTATTGAGAACGGCTAGTGCAGTTGCGAAACCCTATCAAAGAGATTCTTTGGAATTCTACCTGATCACAGGCAGTTCTTATACTGATAAACAGGGAACCGTGGTTATTACAACCGTATTCGGCGAAAGTGAACAAAGACTCTTTTATTTATTACTAACGTAAACCTGTAAGTATTCCCGACGGTAGCAGCTGGTGGCCGGAGACAAGTCAGATTCATAACCACATGCTCATACTCGACCGACACATCCAAAGATATCATGAAAGCTCAAGTATATGTTTCAAAGCTTCCGTAACTCTGATATCACACGTCCTTCTTGAAGTGACCAAGTATTAAAGTTAAAAGAACTTCAAGAACAAAGAATATTTAAGCTTTCAAGATCAAGAAAGGTATGAGCATGTCGGTCCAGATGTCACAAGCACAAGATGGCGAAAGACCACAAGATGATGATTAGAGATTACTTTTGGCTGATGATCTCAAAGAATCTCAAGATCACACACAAGTCGAGTTTAGGAACAAGCTCAAGATTATAGATCAAAGATCACCTCATCAAAGTGCAAGATATCAAATGAAGAATCAAAGACTACGAGCTGGAACACAAGAACAATCATAAGATTGCTGCGCTTAAGATTAGTATTTTCTAGGGTGACCTCCCTTAGGGGGAGATTGTTAGATATAAGAAAAAGACTCGGTCACCCCGTGTATTTTACCGTTTACCGTAGCTCGTAGTTTAACGTATAACATATGACATTCGGTAATAGGCCGGGTATAAACCTAAACGTGTAAGCCTATTACATAGGCCATGGTCTGGTTTTTGTACACACTATATAAGCCTCTTCCATCCCATGGAAGAGGTGGTTAGTTATTTCATAATATAAGCTTTCCATTTTCTCTCACTAGAACTTTCTCTCTAGTATTTCTCTCTAGAAATTGGCTTAACCCATAATCTTCCATTGTGTTATGATTTCCAATATCCTACAAACAATAAGCACACACACCCGAAGAGCTTGAAGAACAGGTTCTAGAAGATTAAAAGAATTTTGATACAATTTAGGCGTCTTTCGACCCGTTTGATCCACTTCTATTGTTGGTCTTTTTCGTATGTTGCATTTGTTGTAACTTTTAGTCAATTATCAAATTCTTCATACCTATGCTAAGAATCTATATGAAATCTAAAATTTAAAATCGTCTCTTGACCTCAAAAGTCAAATATACATGTTCACTGATAATCTTTTTTGCTCTTGTCAGATCTAGATAAATGACGTAAACGAAAGATGGAACGAGCAAGACAACGTTGCCTTGGTAAAAATGGAAACACCACCTCCCAAGAATGAACCCTTTGTTCCAGCTCCATGCGTACGCTCATGGCAACAAATACGTTTCTACTTTATTTTAGAGTTTATGCACAACCAACTTTGGTTGAGGATAGATATACAAATGTGAAGCGTTTTCTTATGTAAATCTCTGTATATTTTTGTAACAAGTACTGATCATTTGATTTTGGTTTTAAACCTTATGTTTTGTTTATTATTCCGGAAACTAGTACTCATGAGATAAATACAAGTGTTTTGAGGTTCAAGACACCAACTCTTATTGTTCTCGTGTTTGAATAGCGAACTGAAACTCTTATTGTTCCCGTGTTTGAATAGCAAACTGTAATCTTTAAACTCAATTAAGCAAGCAGGTTTTGTAATTTTGCGGCTTTACGAGGAAAATTCATTTTCAGGTTCCGTATTTAACCTCAATGGCATATTTAGTTAATGCTTAAAAATTCTTTTTGCTGCATCTAATTAATTTAGAACAAGTAAACACATTTCTGCACATAGGGTGCAGTGGTGTGGAATGACAAATGAGATCTGCAATTGTAAGGATGTATGGACAAATGGGTGTGCATTCTGTCTGCAACTAATTCTTGCTTGTCTGTTCTTGTACTCTATACATTTTATGTAACATCCGGTAATTTTTGAAATTTTAAATGACTATTTTACCCTTTAACTTTTTGGGTCTGACTTGACTTTTTGACTTTTGGTCTTTTATTATCACATAAAAACGATTACCGCGTGACCGGTAAAATTTTCGGAATGTATTTTAAATAATAAATCATATTTATTATTACATCTCTCATGTGCAAGTTATTTTTAACTTATTTGACTTGAAAACGAAAAAGATATATGTTATTCCTAAGCTGACTTATCAAAAACGAACCACTAAATCACGTTTTCACGACTCAGACTCTAAAGCAATTTGATGTAAAACGACATTCCGGACAACTTTTTAGTTTTTCCCGAGACCCGAAAACAAGCAGAAAAGACCTAAATACCCTCGCAAGATTTTAAAATCAAGAACAATGCGTACTAACAGGAAAATAATTAAATAATACTTAATTAACACTTTTTATTAAATAAAAATATTAAATAAATTATTTATCATTATATTCAGTAACGTTTGTTAAAGACGCAAATATTGGAGTAAAAGATCATTTTACGGACAAAGTTTATCAGTAATATACAAATAAATAATAAACGTTTTAAATAAAATTTATAAAACGTTTATGAAAATTAGTCGAGTGAATACTCGTTTTTATGAGAAAAATTATTTGGAACGCAAATACGCAAGTTTCGTGTTTTGAATCGTCCGTTAAGTGGTCCAAACGAGTCCCGAACCATAAATTAACAAAAAATACATCTTTGGTCCCTCTAGTAATGTTTACATGAAACACCCTAGACTATTACACACCATACACTTTGTTTTTAAACATATATATATAATATTATATATATATATATTATATTATATTATATATATATTTATATAAAGTTATTTTTCTGAGCACTGCTGGTGAGATATAACACACACATAAACACTCTCTCCCTCTCATCTTTTTCGGCGAGCTCCCACCGCCGCCGCCATCTTTTCCGGCCAATTTCCGGCCACCGTCGCCATTGCAGGCCGCCACCCAAAATTTATAAAAACATAGATCTACCTCCGATCTACCAGACCCACTACCCCACTCGTCGCCACGCGCCACCCCATCACCTCGTCATCACCACCGACGCCACCATAACACCACCACCATCATCACATCATCATCACCGCCGCCACCAACAAGGGTGTGTTCGGTTGGTTGTAACAGCCACCTCGAAGGCGCGTTGGTTTTGTTTATAAACCGATTAGGGTGCGTTAGTTCTTGTATAAACATGAAAGGGTGCGTTTGATGTTATAACAAAGCCATAAGGGTGCGTTTGGCTGTGTAAATCGCACAAGGTGCGTTTGGTTTCTCAGCTAGCACCACAAAAGGGTGCGTTTTGGGTTGTTATAGCACAAAAAGGTGGGTTTGGTTATTAGCAGATTCGGGTGTGTTTGGTTCGACACCATATTAGGGTGCGTTTGTTTGTCACCAGATATGGGTGCGTTTGGATCTAGGTTATAGCAGATTAGGGGTGTTTATTTTTGTGGTTTTATGCAACTAGGATGCGTTTGGTTTTTGTGGTTTTACATACTCTTTTATATAGCTCGCATGGGATACATTACTTGACTTCATTTTTAGACATGAATGCATACTTTACTTTTAAAATGATTACGGATTAGTTTAAGCGGATTGAACTGATAACAACAACCCGGGTGTTCTTGGAGGGGACACCGGTAACGGGAGTACATATTCTTTACATTACTGCCCGGGTGTTCTTGGAGGGAACACCGGTAATGGGAGTACATATTCTTTAAATAAATGCCCGGGTGTTCTTGGAGGGGACACATGTGATGGGTACATACAAGTCTACGTCACAGCTTCATGAACTGTAAATCACTTCGAGGGTGAGCGCGAATGTTATGAAATAGATCTATTCGGGTGTGAATCCCCGTTCGGGTGATTAGCTATCGCTGGGCAAATAAACGTTATAGCATGTTGTCCACGCGAATGTTATAAAATAGATCTATTCGGGATTGACAATCTCCGTTCGGGTGATTAGCCATCACTGGGCAAACGAACGTTATAACAGGTCGGAATACGATTGGTTGGGTCTACAGGGCCAACAACACATATACATGAATACTTGCGCGTTCTCTTGAATAAAGTGTCAATACATACTTTGAACAAAGGTGGTTCAACTCTACATACGTTTTGGTGACTATTTGGGGATTTAAATGGTCATGCATGCTTTACAATTTTTGATTTTTAAAAATCATACATACATTTTGGAAGAACATTTAAGGATTTAAACGGTCATACCTACTTTACGGAACTTTGGTTCAACATTTATACTTACAAAACCTATGAACTCACCAACTTTAATGTTGACACTTTTAAGCATGTTTTTCTCAGGTGAATTAGATGCTTGGCCTACTTGATGTGCACTGGAGTCTAAATTTGACAAGATTTCATTCATGGATTTCTACTTACATACAAATGATCTAATCTCGTTGGGTTGTTTTCAAGCTTTTCATTGTGATGCAATTATGGAACAAATGTTATATCAATTTCAAAGAAATCAACGAGATTACTTTTCAAACGACACATTTAGAGGTCGTTCTCTTGTATCTAGCGCTATGAATTATGAAGTAATGCTCCCAGACATATTTCCGGTGCGACACATTTTTGGGGGTGTTACAGATTGGTATCAGAGCACTGGTTATAGGGAACTAGGTTGCAAATTTTACCCTAGACTATAACCGTTTTCACAAGCATTGCATTACAGCAAACATTTTCAAAGTACATACACACTACTTGCTTACTTGCTTAGGTTACTTGTTACCTTAAGTGCTTACATGACATACATATATATAATATATATGCTTGCATTCCTTTTGCGTATATCGTACGTTTATTTATATAAGAGTTAATTATATAAATACTAGGACATTGCTTAAGACATTGTGAGTTGCACAATGGTCTCATTTATATCTCAAACATTGTAAGTTACACAATGGTCTCATTTTATTTTTTAGACATTGTGAGTTACACAATGGTCTCATTTATACCTCAGACATTGTAAGTTACACAATGATCTCATTTTACTTCTTAGACATTGTGAGTTGCACAATGGTCTCATTTCGTTCTCAGACATTGTCAGTTAAACAATGGTCTCTAAGAATATTATTTTTCTTCATAACTTTATACAATATCTAGTTTCGCGGAGACAGTCTTGCTTTAGGTGTAGTCAGTGAGACTGTCATACTTTTTGTTAATATGTTTATGTTATCAAATTAAGATATTACAAGTCTTGTATGGCGGACTTGTAATGGAGATTGATATGATAATCGTATAATTGACTCGTTCTATAGAGGAAATTTACCTTTGCTTTACTCTAACGAGTTACTCTTTAACTATCTTGAAACTCCTAGGTAGATATTCCTTGTTAGTTTTACATCACGTATCCAAAAGACGAGTTTTAAACCTCGCCCATACTCTTAGAAAGCACATGCATCGTTCATGGTTATCATGCACCTTGAAGGTTATGTGAGTACGCGTATTGCATCGGAAATTATTAAGTAGGATGATTTATAATCTTTTTATTTGAAAGGATTGGGACGCCTCTTCAGTTCTTACTTACATAAATTAGGACGCTCCTTTATGTAAGTAAGAATTATAAATGAGTGGGCTTAATGGTATCCGATATGAGACGAGTATGAACTCGAACCCGATAACCACCGAATTGCCCTCGTTAAGAAGATCTGATAACAACAATTGTGTCTTTACCACTCAGCAAATCTTATGGCCTCACTTGGAACTACCTTATCTCATTTTCTTTACAGTTTTGCTTTTGCGTTGCTAATCCTCGCGATCACGAACTGTTCGTGGAACTAACAGACTTGTTACACACTTGAGCTAATGGAGTTGATTCATCTTCGAACTAACGACTGAGTACCATATTCCGCCGTCCATCGCATAAGCTTTTCCGCGAGCTCCTCCCATTTGTTGAACTTGATTATGGAGATATTGTTTCTTGAAATGTCCTCATTCTCGGCATCCCATCACCGTTTGTTATAGTTATTGTTGTTAGGGTTCCTGATGATTGGGTCCTGAAGCGGTCCCAGCTTGTACAACTTTATCCAATAGGTAGTGCAACCACCCTTAAACCAAATAAACACCTATCGATGAAAGAGATAGTCGAACTATTCATTTCGGGCCACTAGTAAGAAGACTAGGGTCGCGATACATCCTGGTACTACCGAGTAAGTTGGATACTTACATCTATTAGCCTCGTCCGTTATTAATTATCAAACATTACAGATGTCAGAAACAAGACTCCGTCCTGGAACATTTAAAATTGTATACAAACATACTCACGCGACTACACTTTCTCCTTCGATGTTTTCACTATTAAGAGACTTTCTTCATGACGCGGTTATATCAGTCATAAGATCTGTAATGACATTTTTGAGATACCTATTTTGATGGATTAAATATCCTGGTCAAACCTACCCAAAAATTTTGGTATATTGAGTCGATACATGATTTTGATTGAGATAAAGTTTCAGTGAGGTCTTGTTTTGAGCTGGATTATTAAATCTTAAGATCTTTTCTGGTCACAGACAAACTTGTTAAACACAAAGTCGTAAATCTCGGGACGAGATTTCTTTAAGGGGTAGGTACTGTAACATCCGGTAATTTTTGAAATTTTAAATGACTATTTTACCCTTTGACTTTTTGGGTCTGACTTGACTTTTTTACTTTTGGTCTTTTATTGTCACATAAAAGCGATTACCGCATGACCGGTAAAATTTTCGGAACGTAATTTAAATAATAAATCATATCTTTATTTATTAACATCTCTATTGTGATGATATTTTTACTTATATTGACTTGAAAACGAAAAAGATATATGTTATTCCTAAGATGACTTATCAAAAACGAACCACTAAATCACGTTTTCACGACTCGGACTCTAAAGCAATTTGATGTAAAACGACATTCCGGACAACTTTTTAGTTTTGCCCGAGACCCGAAAACAAGCAGAAAATGACCTAAATACCATCGCAAGATTTTAAAATCAACACTTTTTAACACTTTTTATTAAATAAAAATATTTAATAAACTAGTTATCATTATATTCAGTAACATTTGTTAAAGACGCAAATATTCGAGTAAAAGATCATTTTACGGACAAAGTTTATCAGTAATATACAAATAAATAATAAACGTTTTAAATAAATTTTATAAAACATTTTATGAAAATTCGTCGATGTGAATAATCGTTTTTATGAGAAAAAATTATTTGGAACGATATGACGCAAGTTTTCGGTGTTTTGAATCGTCCGTTACGTGGGTCCAAAGCAGTCCGAACCTAAAATTAACCTATCCCTAATGAATTTACATCTTGGTCCCTTTAGAATGTTTACATGATACCTTCATAGACTATTACACACCTTACACTTTGTTTTTAAACTTATATATATATATATTATATTATACTAGAATATATATGTTATATATATATATATAAGTTATTTTTTTTTGGTGAGATATAACACACACATAAACACTCTCTCCCTCTCATCTTTTCCTGCGAGCTCCCACCGCCGCCGCCGGCCAATTTTCGGCCACCGCCGGCCGCCACCCAAAATTTATAAAAATGTAGATCTACCTCCGATCTACCCGACCCACTACCCCACTCGCCGCCACGCGCCACCCCATCACCTCGTCATCACCACCGACGCCACCATAACACCACCACCATCATCACGTCATCATCACCGCCGCCACCAACAAAGGTGCGTTCGGTTGGTTGTAACAGCCACCTCGAAGGCGCGTTGGTTTTGTTTATAAACCGATTAGGGTGCGTTAGTTCTTGTATAAACATGAAAGGGTGCGTTTGATGTTATAACAAAGCCATAAGGGTGCGTTTGGCTGTGTAAATCGCACAAGGTGCGTTTGGATTTTGTAAGTATAAATTAGGGTGCGTTTGGTTTCTCAGCTAGCACCACAAAAAGGTGCGTTTTGGGTTGTTATAGCACAAAAGGGTGGGTTTGGTTATTAGCAGATTCGAGTGTGTTTGGTTCGACACCATATTAGGGTGCGTTTGTTTGTCACCAGATATGGGTGCGTTTGGATCTAGGTTATAGCAGATTAGGGGTGTTTATTTTTGTGGTTTTATACAACTAGGATGCGTTTGGTTTCGTAAAACTACCAAAGGGTGCGTTTGGATATGAGTTAAGCACCAAGGGTGCGTTTAGTTATGATAGAAACACCAAAATAGCTGCGTTTAGTTGGGACAAATGTTATATCAATTTCAAGGAAATCAACGAGATTACTTTTCAAACGACACATTTAGAGGTCGTTCTCTTGTATCTAGCGCTGTGTATTATGAAGTAACGCTCCTGGACATATTTTCGCCGCGACACATTTTTGGGGGTGTTACATTTTATCTGCAACAAATATTGGTTTATTGTTACATTTTTGGTTTGTTGATATGCAATTGTGTAGGTTTCTATTTTATCTCAAACACACACCAATACTTGTTATAATCTTAGAGGGAGAAAGGTTTAGAGAGAGAAGTGGAAGGAAGAACAAAAATACACTTAAACTATGTGTAAAATAAATTCAACCAACACCCTCTCCATGTGTGAAGAGGGTATAAATACAATAGGTTGGTCGGGCTTTCCATGCACTTTCTATAGTTTGGCCTGGTCAAATTACTAATTACTACTTTGTGGACTACAAGCTAGAAATTTAAAATATGTGGAGTGACCGATCCTTTTTTGGATTCCTAACAATCCCCCCTAAGGGATGTCACTCATAATTACAAAGTAACTCAAGCTTAGCATTCTATGAATGTCTTCAGTCTTGCTCGTAGTCTTGGCTTTGTTCTTTATCTTGTGAATGTGATGTAGTGATATTGGAACTTGTTCCTTCATGATTTATAGGCTTGTGATATTGAGCTTCTTTGAGATCATCAGTCAAACATAATCTTTTCATCATCTTGTAATCTTTAGCCTTCTTGTGATCTTGTGACTTCTAGACTGACATGCTCATGCTTTTCTTCATCTTGAAAGCTATTGAATAATCTCACTTGGAATGCTTCATCTTGAATACTTTAACACTTTAAGGAAGTTATCTGAGTATCAGAGTAGAAGAAGTATTGAATAACATGTACTTGAGCTTTTATCATGTCTTTATATACGTCGGCCGAGTATGAGCATGTGGCTGTGAATCTGACTCGTCATGGACTGGAAGCAGCTATCGCCAAGAAAACCTGCAGGTTTAGGTTAGTGATAAACAACAGATATGAATGAATATGTCTTTTTTACTTTGTCGAATACGGTTGCAATAACCACGGTTCCCTGTTAAATCAGTATAAATACTGCCTGTGATCAGGTAGAATTCAAAAGAATCTCCTTGACAGGGTTTCGCAGCTGCACTAGCCGTTCTCATTACCGAAGCGTCTCAAAGCAAACAACACGATAAGAGTAAATCAGTGAGTTACTATCTCACTAATTGAGTCATCAATTCATAGACTAGACCAAATCGATATCTAGTTGTCACAAGTTTGATCCATATAGGATCGCACAAGTCACCTGCCGCAGTGCTTGTTTGATGTTGCCACTGGTAGGATTTCCATCGTCATTGTTAATACTATAAAGTATCACTCTAATGTTCTGGCAAGATCACGAGGATAATGCGTAGGACTCTTGATATTTTACATGTTTTCACAGTGTATGAAGAACAAGTGTATAATGAATAGTATCCCAGTGAGATTTATAGATGATCTCTTTTGGCCCTAGACTCAATAGTGCACTTTGGATTTAGTGATCGGAGGCTGGAGATGACTGCCACCCTTTCAATATTAACTAACTCAGAACGAGAAAGTTAATAGATAACATGTTTAGTCTTCGTGAGAATCGAAACAAAAATCTTTAAAGAGATCCTGAGTGGCTAGGAAGGGTTGTGCATTGTATCACTGGGTCTATGATGTCTATCTTCAATGCCAGAAATCAACATTGTGATTCTGACAGCATATGTATTGACCCGGTTTCTGCCTAAGTGAATGGAGGACTTCTTTCTTTACACCCTTTATCATTACATTTCTTTTTTATTCTTCAAATCCTTCAATGCTTAACAAGACTTCATCACTAGCACCTTGTTGGGTTTGTTCCAGTGCTAGCTCTGCCTTAGTCGACATTATTCCCATTCTCACTTTTCTCCTTTTTTCATATCATACGTATGGACTTCTAATGTAACTATTGGAATGTCCATGGGTAGATCCCTCCGGTTCTGGCTATATCGTGGGACTAATACCTATTCTTAACCGCCTTATATCTCTATTATATTAAGTACATGGTCGGTATTTTGGTATTTCCATAGTAGCCATAAAAACCTTTTTGAAACATCAATCAAAATACTAATGATATAAATCAAAACTTTTTATACCTTGATGTTTTCATTATTTCCAAAGTTTCCCCCCCTTCATATGTGCATCGATATTCGAAATTTTTTAGCACATAAGTGGGAGAAGCTGCACTTGAGTCACTAAGATTCACATTTAAAGCCTTATAATTTAATCATATTTTCTCCCCTTATCAAAAATGTCAAATCGTTTGATATTGTAGATATCAATTAATTTAAAATTAAGCTTCTTGGGAGAAAAATGTTTCTTATTAGCATGCTTATTAGGAACATTTTAATGCTCCCCCTCAACTAGTGAGGTTATGATATGGTGTCGAGTACATAATTTTAAAAGATTTTGAATTTTTTGAAAAATTCATGAAAAATTTATACTCGAACACTATATGCATATTATTGATCTTTCACTACATATTCACTTACATTACAAGATAAAGTGCGAAACAGGACCTTAATTTTAGCAAGACAGATATTGACAAAGTCAGATTGTCTGCATTTGTAGTCTGTAGTGCGTCTCGTTGAGTCTGCCACCAACTTAACATTCCAAGCTTCTTATGATCTGTCTTTCCAGCAATAGATTGTCAATCAACTTCAGCATTTCATCTGTCTTTTGCTCAAAATTTAATGTCGAATCTGATTCAGATATATTTGTAACCTGAGCTTGTGTTGTTGGTGTTGATTTTTCAGTATCCATTGAGATAACAGTGTCAACGAGTGGAGTTCTTTAGACAGCTTGGTCCTCTTGATGAATGAGAACATCCATCATTGACTGAATCTCATATTCGGCAGATGATAGAGTTAAACTGGTTGTTCATCTCTAGCTTTTCTCTCTGCAACATCTGCAGTGGCTTTATTTTCGTCAGCTTTGTTTTCCTCATCACTGGAGACGTCTTGAACTTCATCATTAAATTCAGAAAGTGAGCAGCTTGATCTACCAGAATTATCCTTTGGCTCATCAGGAACCTCTGGAATAGTACCATATCCTTTACTTAATCCTTTGGAATGTTGTTGAATTCTGAAATCAAGCTTACTTCATCTTCTTTTAGACGTTTTCATAGCTTCCCTCGAACCAGCAATCCTTTATTGAGTAGATTCAAGGCTTTCTTCCAACCACATCGGAATAAGAATACCCACATGAAGAAATCTTGTTGTATAACTCCCAAATACTCGAAGTACCCAATTTATCCCTTTCAAGAAGTCAAAACCGTATCATCAAAGTCAATTGATTCCCGGATGTGCGCATTTCTCTTCTTTAGGATAGTGATGATATAAATTGTAATACCAAAGTCAACTAAGTCCCGGATGTAGACATTTAAACCCTCTAAGTAGTCGAAATGATAACACCAAAGTCAATTAAGTCATGGATGTATACACTTCTTCTTGCAAGATACTGACTATCTAAAGGAATCATCATACCTATGAGTTCCTCTTTTATCAAATATCACTACTCCTTCGAGAATAAGCTTAGAGATTAACCGATCGAGGAAACATTAATTGAATTCAAAACATATCTTCAACTTCAAGACTTCTAAAAACTACATAAGTATTTCCAAACAGACCTAAGCCTTTTAAAACTATGAGGTGTTGGCAATATCGGTCGTATGTAGTTTTAAGCCTAAGCCACTAACCTTGAAATTATATTTAAGCCCTAAAAGTTATTAACTTTTGACAACTTACGAACTTGGAGTTAAAATAAATTAACTACCCCTCAAATTATTATTCGTTAAGTTAAAAACTTTTTTTGTATAATTTCCATGACTTGTTGAAGACCGTTTTTATAACTTCTTTCAATTATCTTAAGGTTTTCTAAGTTGTTAGAAACTTATCTAAGTGGCAACCTAGATCCTTCTAGTTGCAAATTTAAACATGCATAAGTTCCCAATGAACATACAAGTCCCTAGAAATACTAACAAATGACATCTAAAGTTTTTTGAATTAAACTTGAAGTAACTCCCCTTTAATAGATGATCCGTCATTGTTAAATCTTTTATCCGTTAATCACTTATTTTATTTGAAGCATTATTTTAAAATATATATTTATTAAGACTTTTCTCCCTCTCAAATACTGACCCGTTTGCTATTTAAAGAGCTGTAGTCACTGTTTGAGTGATAGAATATTCTATTAAAAATCATTTTTTGATGAGAAACTGAGAAGACTGATTTGTTTTGAAATACAACACCAAGAAAAATAAGATTTCTCTTATTTTAAAAAATAAATGCACTGACACGTACACTTATTTTAAGAAAGCGCGGGTTGTGTAGCAAAGTATACACAAGCTTTTACATGATCATGAAGTAGATCATGCCCGAGAAAATGAATTTCCGTTGTGAGGTCAAGTTTTTTTAGATGAAATACATGCCTTTAAGATGAGGACCGGGTTGCTGTCTGAAATAACAGCAAACCATTGACATGTTTTGAAAACATTTGAAACTTCTGCTCGGACTTTATTTACAACCACATGTCATTGTTAAATGACATTTTTAAGGTCGTAAATATTATCGATTCCAAAAGACATATCATGAAAAAATATTTCTGTATTTTTAAAATTTTATAATTTTGTATTTTGTTTTTCTGGTTTTATATTTTTCTATTTTATTTTTATAAAATTTTATAAAATGATTTTTTTTTTGTGTTTTTAGATTTAATTATTTACATAGGATACATAAAGAATTACCACCATTATTTTTCCTTTGAGAGATTAGAGCTCAACCCGACCATTTTCCACCGAATGGTATCGGATGTCCATGTGCATCAAAGTAGCACCATATGGCATGGGTTTGTAGTTGACTTCTTCTCGAAACAGGTCAAGAAGGATTGCTAATCACATTCTCCAATGGGCGATCCTTTGACCACTTGCTGAGATTATCAAACGATTGATTGAGCCGATGCAAATTTAATGGAATGCCCCCTGTGAAGATGATTCTTCAGAACTCAGGTTTGGAGTAAGATTATGGAAGAGGGGTTCATTATCAAATTAAGCATTTTGAATTCTTTGAATTTATTCTTCAACACCTTGATGAATGACTAGAGATTGAATTTCCCGAGTTGTTGAAGAAATACTAATAGATGGTACATCTTGAACAATTATGGTTGATGAAGGAGTACCGGTTGTATCAGTAGATAATTGTGCAACAACAGGAAGCATAGGAGATACAACACTTGATGGAGACTGAAAGTATTCATCAAACAATGGTTGAAACAGGATATCATAGTCTTTCTTAGATGGTGGAACATACGGTGTTGAAGAAACTAGGTTTTGCACGAGTCCTGAACTGATGTATCCAAGAGTCAAGAATTAAGGCGCGGGTCCTGAACTAAACTGTTCAGAAGCCATTTTGACCATTTCAGAGACCAAGTTGAACTATATTGATCACATTTTGTTCACTACCCCCTTCAAAAATTGCATACGTGGTTGTTATTTTTGATTGACTAAGTGAATTAAAATACAAGTTAATGTACGTTGATCCACTTGTTGAATGGTCGTAAACAAAAAGATTTCTCTTCTTTTAAAGATAAAGCGCACTGAAGCGTACACCTGTCTTTTCTTTAAAACCGAGTTCTAAGCGGAAGTACTTAGAAGTCATTATGATGAAGTCCGAGTCCTGATCTGAAGTTAACATAATTCATTTGTCATTGAAGAGCGAGGCCTGAACTATTGTGGACATACATCATTATAGTCTTTTTAATCATTTGTGAATCCCCTGAGACACTTGATTCTTAGACATCAACCTTTTCACCAACTAAACTCTGAGATTATCCTTCTTGACATTGTATGATGTACATGTATCTAGATTTACATCAAGAGTTTGTATGCATTCATGTGGGTTAGAGATATCTGCATTAGAACCATGTGGGGGTTCATACCTTAGTTGTGATAGAGGTGAATAACTTTCCAGTAGGTATCCACCTAAGACCAATAGTCTTGAAAATTCTACCCGTCGGTTTCCACCTAAGACAAGATCTAGGAGTGTTTATTTTCTCATGCATAACGGAAGACTTATTGGGAGAAAACCTATATCCATTAGAGATCCACGTTTTAGGTTTATTTTCATTACTTATCTTTTCTATAGGTTTGTTACTTTTTCTAGTCTTAGGGGATTAAACCTTAACACGAGAACTCACCTCTTTCAGGAATTTTGTTATACAATCATCATGAGTTGCATTAAAGACACATTTATGAAAAGTCGAGCAAACAAAGTGTTTGGAGTTCGAAAAGGAACTAGAATTCCTAGAGTGATCTACTAGTGGCACAACATTTAACTTTACACAACTACTCTTAGGTACATGCAAAATCCTAGATGTTTGATTGTTGCTCCTAGGTTTTGGTTTGGTACCATTAGTAGTGTTTTGTAGACTAGTAGTATGCATCATACTAGGTCTTAAATTCCTTTTTCTTTCTTGTGTCTTTTTTCTAGCTTCTTCTATAAAGTAATTATGAGCCATATCATTTGAACCGTACGATTATTTTTTACTATTCTTAGATGAGCTAGGTGCAATCACGTGATGATGTTTTACAAAAGCAGTTTCTCTAACTTTAGGAAAATAATAAGGAGTGACTGGTTTTGAAAAATCATTTTTCACATCAACTTGGGAGGCAAACCATGGTTTTAAAATTCTAGGTCGTTCAGACTTAAACGCATTCGATTGTCTAACTACTGATTGGTTTCTGAGTGGTTGTAAAGGCGATTTCCTCAAACTTGATGCTTTTTAAACTTAGTATCCACGCTATTTCCTTTTAACTTTCTTAATTTGTTTTTCGTTTTTCAATGTTGCATTCGCAAAAACTTTTTCCTGAATCTGAGCTTTTAAATCAGCATTTTCAACAGTCTTACTATTTATTTAAGCAACCAAAGATTCATTATGGCTTTCATTTGAACTTGTGTCTTTTTAACAGAATCATAAAGATCTTTGTAAGTCTGTTTTAAATGCTCATTTTCTTTATGTAACTGCTTATTCTCTGCAAGTAATTTAGCCACACTATGTTCCAATTCGATGTTAATAATTTCAATTACATCTATATCATTTTTAATTTTGGCTTCATTACTTGTTTCATGCACATTTTAATTTATTTATTCAAGTTGCAAATCGTTGTGTTTTTAGCTTGTAGCTGAGCTTTCAATTCGTTTATCTTAAAAAATTCACAAAATGCAGGAGCATCCTGATTTTTACATGGTTTGTTACTTTGAAAAATTTCTTCTTTTTGTTGTATTTCAATTTCAAGTGAAATACAATGTTTTTCAAGTTGTAAAAATTAGATCGAAAGTTCATTATAAACCTCTTTTTCAACCATCTCTTTTATTTCGAAAAGCTCAACATCATGCAAAGGACTTTTTACTTGACATTGTTCAACATCCTGGTTAACCCTTCTTTAATTATTGAATTCGGGTTGCTCAGCATGTTGTTGTCCATTAGCAAGTACATTATGTTAAGCAGTCAATTGTACCTCAGCCATTGGCTCTTTGTTATTCACAGGTTTGATACCTGCATCCTCAGCATGTGTATCATTCCCGGATCTGCTGCTTGTATCATGCTTTTCTGGTTTTTGTCACACCCCCAAACGGGGCCTAGATGAAATACGTGTCCGGGGGCGTGACGTCATAATATACATCGCACAAGATCAAGTAAACGACCACTATATGGACGTTTGATAAAACATAACTCGTTGCTTTAATTAAAACAAAATAAGTCTTACAATATACGCGACATAAATGAAATAGTTTTAGCGAAAGTTTAAGAAAAATACAGCGGAATCATAACATGTTTTTAAGACAACGAGTATTTAAATTTAAAGATAAACATTCTTAAAAGACACCCAACAATGCATGCAACATCAAATAGCACTTCAAGAACAATCCAACTAAGCACCTGAGAAAAACATGCTTAAAACAGTCAACATAAAGTTGGTGAATTCATAGGTTTGAATTTAGTATTAAGAGTGAACCACAAGTTCACAGCACGCATGTGACAGTTATAACATATACAACTTCACATAAAAAGTATTTATTGTTGCGCTAAGCTCATGACACCGAAGCTCAATTTAAAGTAGCATATTATATGCCAAACAAGAAAATAACTGCCCTAGAGGTATCTGACCAAGATCACCTAGTGAAATATGACATGGTATATATCTATTTGTTCGTGTCTCCCGAATCTAGTAAGCGCTACTTACCCGGATAGGGATAATTACTCCCAATAGATCTATTTTACAATTCGAGCTAAGTTTATCCCAATCATTCGGTTATGTAATTATAGGTTCATGTTAGTTCTGGTTTAGTGGCTTGCGATTCGCAATATTAAGCAATTTGTTATCAGGTATAGGTGAACAGTAATGTAAATGTGTCCATAGGTTTAAAAATAAGCAATGTTTCAGATAAACCCAAAATAGTAAAGTAAAAATAGTACAAACATGTTGTTTATGAACTCACCTTAAGCCAAATGGTGAGATAATAATCAACGAAGAGTATAATGCAAGAGGTACCTAACTCGAGACCTTAAAATTCAATGAGCGTCTTAGGAAAACGGAAAGTATACGAAACTTGTATGAAACTTTTATAAGAGAAAAAGACATCCATATGTGTTTGTGCTTTGGCTTAATTAACAAAACGTGACTAAATAAAATTATTGAGTTTTTCGTTAAATTTCGGCGTTTAATCGAAAATTGCCATTTTTAGTAAGTTTCTATTTCAGGAAAGTTTTTAGTTTCGGGACGTTAATACCGTCCCCTATATTTGCTAAATCCATATTTCTATAAACGCACTAGTGAAACCTAAACGTTTAACTTCCATGTCTACCTTGTTAATATTCACTAAACTTACTATTTTTAGAAACCTTAACGCTTTCCTTAAAATATGTTAATGACATTTCTAATGATCCTGATTGATATATATGTGTTACTATATGTTTCGCTAATGTTTTAAAAGCTCAAATCATCCCGAAAGTGTCTGAAAACCTATTTTACTATTCACATCAGCCCTTACTTTATTTATTTTTCCGAAAAATGTTTCAAGTTTCATTTAGCTATAACTTGGCAGTTTTAAGTCCGGTTTTAGTGTGCGATATATGAAAATCTATCTTGTTGTCCCAGTTGTAGAATACCTCTTGTTGGATCTCACTTCAATAGATCGAATTCCTTAAGCTTATTTAAGGTTTAGTTATATTAGATACATCTAAGACAACTACAGTAGAAACTTTGTTAAGTGTATTAAAGATTATGCGGGATCTAATCTTTAATATTAGAAGAATTCTTAATGAAACAGTAACACAAGATCACAATTCAACAAACAATAAAAGCTCCAATATTATTAAGAATAATACGAATACTCTCCTAGTATTAGGGTTACAAAACCTTGAAGCTATGAATAACACTTATCAAATTGTAAACAACATATTAAACTCTATACCCTAGGACCTCCTTTTATACACCAAGGAGTCCTAGTCGATTTACAATATATTCCTAAGACTTAGAATATTCTTTATGATCTATTCTATAAATAACTAATACTTATCACGTAAGTAATCTTGATCTCCAAACAATCTTTATCCTTTCTTCTGTCTTTATTTTCTCTGGTAGTAGAAACTCTTTCAGCAGTCTTAATCTTTAAGTAGTAGTAACTTATACACCAGCAGCATTAACTAAGCAGCAGTAACTCTAAGATCATCAAGAAGTTTTTTAATCCTAACAATCCTCTCCTAAACTTGATATAAAATCTCAAGTTTCTTTATTGAAAGCTTTATTAATCACCAGGAGGATGCTTCCAAACACTTCATTTATTCTTAAGCTGTTTTGTGAGAAGTTTAAGAAGCTGATATGTCATTTCATTTAAATAATCAACCTGAAGCTTCTTGTTCAGCATATCTGTAATTGTAGATGGTTTAAGGGGATATCTCTTCTCTACCAACATATGAACGTACACATGTTGCATCCTCAATGTATGAACTCCACAGGAATCATATAACTTCCAATCCAACACTTTGTAATCATATTGATTCTTCCATATTTGATCTTTAACATGTGGTTCAAACATTGTCTTCAAATCTCCATATAAAATCAAATCTAAGTTTTCCACTGGTCTTGTTGATCCATATTTAGCTTTTACCAGCTTGTACAAATCTTCCAAGTCTTCCCTGCTAAAACTTTTAAGCATTTGACTAAAGACTCTGTACATTTGTGACTTTCCATCAGCTCTTATTATTTAGTAATAGCTTTTCTTTCCTTCTTTGTAGATCTTCCAGTCAACAATAGTTGGAGGCTTAGTAGCTAAAGGTACATCATCAATTACTACCTCTTCTTCATCTGGAATGACTTTTAATAGACTTTAAAGCTCTGTTGTTTCTTTATCCTCACCACCTTCTGCTACTTAATACTTTCTTGTTCCAGCTTAGTTCCTGCTCTCTTTAAACTACCCTCCACCAAGTCTGTTCTGAAATCAACAAATGTATTCACCCTCTTGAAAGCTCTGTCAAACATCTTCTAAATAGAATCAAAAGATTTGTTCTTCAAGTCTTTGGGATTCTTTTCTTCCATATTATTCAGGTAAGTACACATAATTTTTCTTTGTTGAGCTTAGGTTGGTGGTTTGTTCCTCTTCTCTTCTAATCTTTTTGCTGCAAAGTGCTTTCTTCTTTTCTCCAAGAGGTGTTCAAATAATGTAGCATTTTCTGTATCAAACAATTCTTCTTGCTCTTGTTCTTGCATTCTTTGAGCCAATTCATGATCAGCCTTAATCTTAGCCTGAATATCATCTCATTCTTCAGTCAAGGAAACATTAGCTTCTTGTTCTTTTTCAACTTTCTCTCTTGCAAGTCTTACTTCCTCATCAAATTCAGCTTGTAACTTTGAAGCAATTTCTTCATCAAGCCTGATTAGTTCTTTCTTCTTTATAGGCTTCTCAGGTTCTACCATTTTCCCTTTGCCTTTGTCCTGAACATTTTCTTGTGATGGTTGTTGTGAAGAAATTGTTTTTGTTGTTGTTGTTGTACCTGACTCTTGAAAAACAATTCTTTTCCTTGGAGTTAGAATTATAGCAGTTGTTGTTGTAGTAGCACTATCCTTTGTTGAAGCACTGACAGTACTAACTGGTACACTTGGCTCTTTTATAACATCCCCTTTTTCTGGAACTTTTGTACTTTTCAAAGCTGCAAATGCTTGAGCCAAAGTAACTTCATCAACACTTAAATTCACATCTTTAACAGCAACTTCTGATTCTGCTAACACCTCATCGCCAGTCAAAGTGTTCACATCAAACATATCAGCATCATCTTGATCATTAACCAGGGTAATGTCTTCATCAGCATCAATAGCATTTATCCTCCCCTGTTTGGATGCATCCTTACCTAAATCTTCTTCATTTGTAGAGGATTCTACCCCAGCACTTAAACCAATAAGCCCATGAGTTCTTGACCTCTTCTTCTTCTTAAGCCTCTTGACCCTCTTTTTTAAACTGTCAATCTCATTAGCTTGAGTGGTCTTTGTTGTCTCCAAAATAAGAACTCTGTTTGTAAATTGGTACGTAATTCCATCAATTCCTTAAGTTTCAGACTATCCTCACCACTTCGAAGTGTGTTACCTCTTGCGAACAGTAGGTCATTAGAAAGTTTAGATACATTCTCAAACCTAGTTTGAGCAATTGTATCCCCTATGGTTTATTGGCGCTTGGGACCACCACATGAAGTAGTTCTTAGGGAACTAGATTCATTAGGCATTGCCTTTGATCGGGTCCTAATAATGTTACCACTGTCCTTCTCTACTTCTAAGCTAGAAGCAGTAGTGACAGCCCTCACCAAACTGTCATCCAACTCCTTATAGACAGCCTTATCTGCTACATGTTCGGTAGGACCACTAGACTGAGGTATATGAGTATCCTTTCTCTTAAGCTTCCTAGGTTTTTGTTTCTTTTTAGGTTGAGATGTTGATGGTTGAATAAAATTAGGTGTGTGATGGGGATTAGTGGGATTTGCTGAACCCCTTCACCCATTTCTGCTTGTTCTTGTACCACCATTGTTTGGAATAATGGTGTTTCCCTTCCAGAAAAACCATTCCCTACCCTTCTCATGTTTCCAAAAATCTTTTAGTGTGAGAGGGTATAACATAAATCCTATTATGATTTGACATCCCTTTCAGTTGCTTATCCAAAAAGACGTGTACAAACCTTGGATACATCAATAATTTCCCAGAAAAATTATCCAAGTTCTTAACCATACTTTCAAAAATGTACTTTGAAAAGTTAAACTTCTAGTTTGTAGCTAAACAGATGATTGCAGATGTGATAGTGCTACTAAACTCATTCCATGCAGTAGTCTTTGCACTTAGACATTGTAAAATCGTATGAATGAGGAATTTCCATTGTTGGGAGAAGAATGCTTTGTAGAAAGTGAGCTTTTCTGAAACCTGCTCATACCCTATTAATGCAAGTTGTTCAAAGATGGTAGCATTTGGTAGACAATCAACACCTTCAGCATCTTCCAGTTGAAGATCTCTTCTCACAGTTGATTCAGTTATGATTATCTTCTTCCCATCCACTAGGGCTTGTAACTGTACTTCCCCATTGACAGTTTTTGCCTTGACAGTAGCCCAGAACTGTTCTATGCACGAAATGTATATAGTGGGATTGATCGTTAGTGCATATCTTATAGGGTTTGCATTTAGAAAATCTACAATTTGTTTAAACCTTTCACTTTCTGCAGGTTTAGACAAAAACATGACCATGTTATGAGTATGAGCAAACTTTAGATTCGCCATTTGTGCTGGGTTTTGATGAAGGATGATAAAATTAAGTTAGGGTTTATGATTAGAGAGTATTTGAAAGAGTGAAATCGATTAAATGATTGATTGAAACCCTTAATCAAAGTATTTATGAAAATAACCCCAACATCATTAACCATCACCAGCAGTAGTAAGGTATTCCTGGCAGCATTAACTTTCAACAACAGTAGTAAGTTTATGCCTAGCAGCATTAACTTTCACAAGCAGTTGTAAGTTTATGCCTAGCAGCATTAACTTTCAACCAGTAGTAGTAAGTAACCTAGCAGTATTAACTTAGTAGTAAGTTATGCCTAGCAGCATTAACTTACAACCAGCAATAGTAAGTTATGCCTAACATCAGTAACTTTGAGTCACCAGCATTAACTCTAATTCTATTCCAAACTTAAGATCCATTAAAAAATAAAGGTCCTCTCTTTCTATTTTTAACTCACTATCTCTCAATTCTTTTACTCACTTGTACACTCTGTCTGTTTTTATATCACACAACTCTCTTTCTGTTTTTATGCTCACTTAATTCTCTTAATTCTTTTACTCACCCAAACACTCTGTTCAATCTAACACTTTTCTTTGCTTTTCCTGCAAAATGTTAGTCCAAAAACCAAGAAAACACAATCCATAGCAATTTTCACAATAATCACAGTATTAATTATACCTAACAGTATTAAGTATAACTAACAGTATTAACTCAGCAGTATTAAGTATAACCAGCAGTTCTAATTATACTTAACAGCAGAAACTTTTAATGTCCTGAATAACAGTACTAATTCATACAAAACTTTACAAAATCATAAAGAGATAAAAGTTTTTAGAGATTTAACATTCCAATACTAGCAATCAAATATTGAAATCTACTTACATCAAAAGCTTTTGTAAGTAAATCTGCAACATTCTTGTCAGTATGGATTTTGACCATTTGAATCAATTTCTTTTCATTGCAATCTCTAATAAAATGATGTCTGATCTCTATATGCTTTGTTTTTTAATGAAAAACAGGATTTTTAATTATGCAAATAGTACTGTTATTGTCAATAAAGATCTTGGTATGCATAAAATTATACCCATAATCAAGTAATTGATTCTGAATCCAAAGCACTTGTCCACAGCAACTTGAAGCAGCCACATACTCAGCTTCTGTTGTGGAATTTGCAACCACTGTCTGTTTCTTGCACTGCCATGATATTAATCTACATCTAAGAAATTGACAACCTCCTGTTGTAGACTTCCTATCTAAGCTTGCTCCAGCATAATCACTATCAGTGTATGCTACCAAATCAAAAGGAGAATCTTTTGGATACCAAATTTTGGTTGACCTTTTAAGTACCTAAAAATTCTTTTTACAGCATGAAGATGTGAAACCTTTGGATTGACTTGGTATCTATCACAGGCACACACTACAAAAATGATGTCAGGTCTTGAAGATGTAAGATACATCAATGAACTAATCATTGACCTATACATATGAACATCTACTTCTTAACCATCTTCATCCTTGAGCAAAGGCTTTTAAGTTTCTATTGTTGTGATTGCAGTCTTGACTTCTGTAAACCCAAATTTCTTTAAAATTTCATCAACATATTTATCTTGACTAATAAATATGCCATCCTTCTTCTGCTGCACTTGTAATCCCAAAAAGAATGTAAGTTCTCCCATAGAACTCATCTGAAATTTCTCATGCATCAACTTTTCAAATGCATTGCATAGCTCCTTCTTTGTTGAACCAAAGATGATATCATCCACATAAACTTAGACCAGCAAAATATCACCTTTGTACCTTTTGATGAATAAGGTTTTGTCAATTTTCCCTCTTTGAAACTCATTGTCTAACAGATATGTTGACAAGGTTTCATACCAAGCTCTAGGGGCTTGATGTAGTCCATACAGTGCTTTTTCAACCTTGTATACTCTATCAGGAAAGTCTGGATCTTCAAATCCTGGTGGTTGACATACATACACCTCTTCTTCAATCTTCCCATAGAGAAAAGCACTTTTTACATCCATTTGATACACCACAAAGTCTTTAAATGAAGCATAAGCTAAAAATAGCCTAATTGCTTCAATTCTTGCAACAGGGGCAAAGACTTCATCATAGTCAATCCCTTCTTCTTGTGTGTACCCTTGAGCAACCAATCTTGCTTTATTTCTTATCACAATTCCCTGTTCATCCTTTTTATTCCTGAAACCCATTTAGTGCCTATAGCCCTTTTTCCATATGGTAAATCCACTAAAGTCCAAACTTCTTGTAACTTGAATTGTAGAAGCTCTTCCTGCATAGCCTCTATCCAGCTTGGATCCTTCAATGCATGAATTACCTTTTTGGGTTCTTCCTATGATAAAAAGCAAGCAAACAAGCAATTTTGAAGGTCTTTATGGTTTGTTCTTTGTTAAATAGTACTAACAAACCCATGTTCCTCCAAACTCTTTGATATCCGTCTTGTTTGTGTAGCTGATTGCAAATCTCCAATCACTTGATCAAGAGGATGATCTTTATGAATTCTTATAGTTGGAATAGGACTGACTTGGATTGTTGTATCTAAATTGTGCATGTCAGCCTTTGCACTAACATCTTCATTATCTTCAAATATGATATAATCTTCCAATTCAGGCATATTTAGATCAAGTGGAAGGTCAATGCTTGTTTTTCCACCAACAGCATTAACTTCATTTGTGCTAGCAGCATTAACATTGTTAGTGCTGTTAACATTATCTTCCTTTTCTTGATCAATACATTCACAATATTTTCTTGAATCTTCATCAACCTTCTTTCCATCATCACTTGAAGGTTTAGATCCATCATCTTAAGAACTCTTTGGATCTTGGGAAAATGGTGGATCAGCAGGCCATAATGGTAGCAAAATGTAGTTTTTGACAAGTTCTGTCTCCTTTCTAGCTTGACCTGCATTATCACTTGCTTTTGTACCTGCAAAATCATTAGACCGTGTACCTGCAATAATTGGCTCATAATTCATTGTTCTTGTTAGTGCATCAATATCAAATAGCCAATCTGGTCCACTACCTACAACATTAGGTGTATTCTTACTAAACCTAATATGCAAGTTTTCTTCCATTATCCTTGTTCTACTATTGAATACTCTAAAGGCTTTACTATTCAAAGAGTATCCAATAAAGAAACCTTCATCATCCTTACCATCAAATTTGCCTAAGTGATCTATGGTATTAAGAATGGTAACAGGACACCCAAATGGTCTCATAAAACTAAAAGTTGGTGTTCTACCATGAAAAAGTTCATAGGGGGTCTTGTTATGAGGCTTAACTACTAACACTCTATTTTACACATAGCAAGCAGTTGTATTAACTGCTTCTGACCAAAAAGTAGTTGGCAACTTAGAATCAGCTAGCATAGTCCTAGCAGGCTCAATTAGTGTCCTATTTCTCCTCTCAATAAATCCATTTTGTTGAGGAGTTCTAACTACACTATATTGTCTCAAAATACCCTTCATCTCACAAAACTAATTCATCTCTTTGTTTTTGAACTCAGTCCTATTATCACATCTAATTACCTTAACCTTGTGATCTACTATATTTTCTATCCCAGTTATAAAGGACTTAAGAATGCCACTAGTCTCATCCTTAGTAGCTAGAAAGAAAACACATGTAAACCTACTAAAATCATCTATGATAACTAGGCAATACATTTTCTTCATAATACTTTTCACAAATGTTGGACCAAACAAGTCCATATGCAATAAATGTAAAGGAAGACTAATTGAGTTCTTTATTTTGGACTTACAAGAGGCTCTGTGCTGCTTTCCCTTTTGACAAGCAACACATGTTTGATTATTTTTAAAAAGTTTGGAAGGTAAACCTCTTACAAAATTTCCCTTAACCAATTTATTCATGGTTTTAAAATTTAAGTGACCTAGCCTTCTATGCCAAAGTTTAGATTCATCAGATGTGGCTTTTGCAAAAAGGCAAGTTAAACCTCTTTCAGGAACTATGTTCTTTAAATCAACACTATACATATGGTTCTTTCTAGGAACTCTAAGTAAAACTTAATTTTCATCAATTAACTTAAAGTTTGGAGATAAAACAATAGATTCAGTATCATTAAAAATAACACTATTCTTTTTATCACACATTTGTGAGACACTAAAGAGATTAAACTTTAACTCTCTCACAAAATACAGTAGTTGGCAACTTAGAATCAGCTAGCATAGTCCTAGCAGCCTCAATTAGTGTCCTATTTCTCCTCTCAATAAATCCATTTTGTTGAGGAGTTCTTAACTTACACTATATTGTTCAAAATACCCGCTTCGCATCGCTCAAAACTAATTCTCTCTTTGTTTTTGAACTCAGTCCTTTATCACATCTAATACCCTTAAACCTTGTGATTACTGATATTTTCTATCCAGTTATAAAGGACATAAGATATCCACAAAAACAAAAAACAAAACCCAAAAATAGAAATCAACATATTGATATTTAACCCAAAAAAAAAAAAAAACACCACAGAGAGATTTCTTTATAAATCCCCAAAAACCATAAAATCATATAACCAAATCACCCCTCACACAACCCATACTAAAATGACATCATAGTCGTACATCCTTAGTAGCTAGAAGAAACAACACATGTAAACCTACTAATATTCTATGGATACACTAGGCAATAACATTTTCTTCATAATACTTGTCACGACATGTTTGGACCACAACAAGTCTCCCATATGCAATAAATGTAAAGGATGACTAAGTGGTGTGCTTTAATTTTGGACTTACAAGAGGCTCTGTGCTGCTTTGTTCCTTTTGTACTGTGTCAAGTCAGTCATGTTTGATTATTTGTAAAAGTTTGGAAGGTAACCTCTTACAAAATTTTCCTTAACCTATTTATTTCATGGATTTTTAAAATTTAAGTGGACCCTTGCCTTCTATGCCAAAGTTTAGATTCATCAGATGTGGCTTATGCAAAAAGGCAAAGTAAACCTCTTTCAGGAAACCTATGTTCTTTAACTCAACACCTATACCATATGGTTCTTCTTAAGGAATCTCTAAGTAAAACTTGACTTTCATCAATTAACTTAAAGTTTGGAGATAAAACAATACATTCAGTGTCATTAAAAAGAACACTATTCTTTTTATCACACATTTGTAAGACACTAAAGAGATTAAACTTTAACTCTCTCACAAAATACACATTTTCAAAATCTAAATTACCAGTTTTAATGGTACCTTTTCTTATGATTTTCCCTCCTTTGGGGTTCCCTCTAAAATTAATATATCCTCCATCTATCTATTCATAGTCTGTAAGGTAGGACATGTTCCATGTCATGTACCTTGATCATCCACTATCAATCACTCCTTGATCCTATAAATCCATTTGTGGATTGCCTACACATTAGATAAGAAAATCAGTTTCATTTAGGGACCTAAGCCATCACTGACTTGGATCTGCCTTGTGCATCAACATAATCAAACTTCTTTAGGGTGATTGATGCACTGTTGTGTTTAGAAACATGGTCTAAAACTTTAATATTTGGTTTCCAAACCCAACAAGCTGAGGCCTTAACAGCATTAACAGTATTTCCCTTAACAGCGTTAACTACTACTTTTGGCCAAACAGCATTAACTACTTCTTTTGGCCTAACAGTATTAACATTTTTATCCTTAACAGTATTAACCCTCTAATTAAAATTACTGTTTTTAAATGATGTATTCTTGTGAATGGGCCTCTTAACAGTTGAATGTGCCTTTTTAGAAAGATATGACATTGGTTTAGCAGCATTCATTGTTGTTTTTGTATGAGCAGCATTAACTTGTCTAGCAGTTTTAATTGATACTAAGCCAGACTTCATTAGTACTTCTCTTGGAATCATGTTCTTTTTAGCATAGGAGTGAGTCTTTTTAGCAAAGTTTTGATGATTCACCCTTTGAGCATTGTTCCAAACAGGTTTTACCATCCTTTGTTTTTGAAACTGTTTATGATGGTAATTGCGATTAACCTGCAAATGATCAAAACTTCAACACACATAACAGGCCTTATTAAACATCTCAAAATTGCTTCCTAGTCTTTAAGACATCATATTGTTCCAATTTATTTGATTGCCTCTTGAACTGTGAGTGTTTTGCCTATGTTTCTCAACTTCTTTAACAGTTTTCCTAGCAGTTTTCTGTTGTTTCTTAGGTTTGACAAACTCTATCTTAGCAATAATAGGCTTAACTATTTTCTTCCTAGTTTTAGTTTGAGACATATTTTCTTCCCCACTATCTAACACCCAATCTTCAATAATTGTAGAATCATTAGACTTCCTAACTACCTTAGACACTTTTTCATTAGACTTTTTGTTTACAGGATTATTAACAAACTCATCTAAACTAGTAAAAGACACAACATGATGATAAAGGAATCTAATTTCCTTATTCTTTTGTGTAGGGCAAGCCACAACATGATGATAAAGGATTTGTTGATAGTGGATGCTCAAGGCACATGACTGGTAACATAGCTTATCTCTCTGATTTCAAGCAGTTTGATGGAGGTTATGTTGCATTTGGAGGAGGTGCATATGGTGGTAAAATTACTGGTAAAGGAACTCTTAAGACTGATAATCTTGATTTTGAAGATGTATACTTTGTCAATGAGTTAAAATTCAATCTTTTTAGTGTCTCACAGATGTGTGACAAAAAGAACTATGTCCTTTTTACAGACACTGAATGTCTTGTCTTATCTCCAAATTTTAAGTTGCCTGATGAAAATCAGATACTTCTTAAAATTCCTAGAAAGGACAATATGTACAGTTTTGATATGAAGAACATTGTTCCTAAAGAAAGTTTGACTTGTCTTGTTGCAAAGGCTACATTAGATGAATCAATGCTCTGGCACAGAAGACTTGGTCATATAAATTTTAAAAACATAAATAAGCTTGTCAAGGATAATCTAGTAAGAGGATTACCTACAAAACATTTTGAAAATGACCAAACTTGTGTTGCTTGTCTAAAAGGGAAGCAACACAGAGCTTCTTGCAAGTATAAAGTTCTGAATCCAATTATTAAGCCTTTGTTTATGCTACATATAGATTTGTTTGGTCCAACCTTTATGAGTAGCTTGATGCATAAGAAGTATTGCTTAGTAATCACTGATGATTATAGTAGATTTACATGGGTTTTCTTTTTAACATCTAAGGATGAAACCAGTGAGATCTTTAAGAACTTTATCAAAGAAATAGAAAACCTAGTGGATAAGAAAGTGAAAATAATCAGAAGTGATAATGGAACATAGTTTAAGAACAAAGTAATGGATGATTTTTGTAGAGAAAAAGGTATTAAGAGAGAATATAGTATAGCTAGGACTCCTCGGCAAAATGGTGTTGTTGAAAGGAGGAATAGGCTACTCGTTGAGGCTGCTAGAACAATGTTAGGTGACTCTAAGTTACCTACCACATTTTGGGCTGAAGCAGTTTCTACTGCTTGTTATGTACAGAATAGGGTCTTAGTAGTCAAGCCTCATAACAAAACAACTTATGAACTTTTTAGAGGTTTTAAACCAGCTCTAAGTTTTATGAGACCATTTGGTTGTCATGTTACTATTCTTAATACTTTGGATAGTTTAGGCAAGTTTGATGGCAAAAGTGATGAAGGTTTCTTTGTTGGATATTCTTTAAGTAGTAAAGCTTTTAGAGTATACAACACTAGAACCAAGAGGGTAGAAGAAAACTTGCATATTGGGTTTTTAGAGAATAAGCTTATGATAGAAGGGACTGGTCTAAAATGGCTGTTTGATATTGATTCTCTAACCCAATCTATGAACTATGTACCAGTTACTGCAGGTATAGTTTCTAATGACTCTGCAGGTATAACAGAAGAAAACAGTCAAGATTGCATTGTGATGCCAATTTGGAAAGATACTTCATACTTTGATTCACCTATAAAGGATATTGATAGTGGTGAACCAAAAATTGCTGATGATGCTCAAAAGCAGGTTGAAGATGGTTTAAATAAGGAGAATGATGAACAAGAAAGGTTTGTAGATGATAGCAGTACTAAAGATGTTAATGCTGTTGAGCAACAAATTAATACTGCCATTCCTGATGTTAATACTGGTAGTCTTAAACTTAATGTTGTTGGTCCATCAGTTAGTATTGTTAGTCCAAATGAAGAAGACACCACTGAAGAACAACCAAAAGTTGATTTGGGGAACATTACAAATTCCTATATTGTTCTAACCACTCCCAATACAAGAATTCATAAAGATCGCCCAATTGAAAATGTGATTGGTGAAGTGCAGTCAACTGTTCAGAAAAGAAGAATGTCAAAACCTACTTCTGAACAAGGGTTTCTCAGTGATGTGTATGAGTAGAAAACACATGATACCCTTAATACTTGTTTATATGCTTATTTCCTATCACGGATTGAACCAACAAGCATTGCTAAAGCTCTATCTGATTCATCCTGAGTGGAAGCAATGAGGAAGAACTTCCTGCAATCTAAACTTCAACAAGTTTGGAGACTGGTGATCTCCCTAATGGAAAGAAGGCCATTATAACAAAAGGGTCATCAAAAAAAGAAAGATAAAAGGGAATTGTGATTAGGAACAAAGCAAGGTATAGTTTGCACAAGGGTCAAAGACAAAAGAAGGTATATGATTATGAAGAAGTGATTGCTCCTATGGAAGAATTGAGGCAATAAGATTGTTTTTGGGCCTAGCTTCTTTTATGGATTTTTCTGATATATTCACATGGATGTAAAGAGTGGCTTTTTTATATGAACCCCCCAATTGAGGAAGAAGTCATTTACTCAACCACTAGGAATTAAAGATCCTGATCATCCAGACAAAGTTGTACAAGGTGGTTAAGGCCTTTAGGTTGCATCAGCACCAATCGCATGGTATGAAACTTAGGCTAACTATCTTTTGAGCAATGGGTTAATAAAAGGGCAAGAATAGATCAGCCCACCTTATTTATCAAGAAGCAAAAGGAGATATTTTTGCTTGTACGGACTATTAGATAACATTATCTTGGCTCAACAACAAGGATTATGTATTGGTAATGAGAAGCTAATGAAAATAAGTTTCAGATGAGGTTCTATTTAGAACTAACTTTCGTCTAGGATTACAAGTACAAAGAAGGAAGATGGTATATTTATCAGTCAAGAACAAATATGTAAGCTGAAATTTTTGAAGAAATCAACTCCTGATGTGAAGTCTGCTTCAACTCCTGTTGATTTGGAAAAACCTTTGGTCAAGAATGGAGATGTTGATGATGTTGATGTACATCTCTATAGATCTATGATTGTGTCTTTAATGTATCTTTCTGCATCTAGACCAGATAACAGGTTTATAGTATGTCATGTGCTACACTTCAAGTTACTCCTAAGACATCACTTCACTAGTATCAAGAGGATTTTTAGATATTTAAAAGCAAACCTGTGGACAAGTACTCTGGATTCAAAACCAATTGCTGGATTATGGGTACAATTTCATGAACACTGTCATTAATATTGACAATAACAGTACTATCTGCATTATTGAAAATCCTGTTCAACATTCTAAAACAAAACATATAGAGATTAGGCATCATTTTATAAGAGATTGCAACACTAAAAAGTTAATAAAAATGGTTAAAATTCATACTGATTTAAATGTTGCAGATCTTCTTACAAAAGGTTTTGATGCAGGCAGATTTCAATACTTGGTCTCAAGTATTGGAATGCTGAATCCTTAACTGTCTATATCTCTTTATGTTTTTGTAAAAGTTTTGTAAAGGATTAATACTGTTAGTTTTCTCAATTAATACTGCTAAGTATAATTAAAACTGTTAGTTATACCTAAGACTGTTTGTTAAAACTGTTAGTCATAGTTAATGCTGTCAAGAAGAAAATGTTTTGGATTTTGTATATTTGGCTATGAACTAACATCTGCAGGTAAAGCATGTTGAATACCTGATGTTGAATGCTTCACCTTTTGAAGTAATGTTTGAGAAAGAAGATAATGGTCTTGGTTCACAGTGTTTAACTTTTATTCATGGGTTATGCATAAATATGGATCCTCATGAATTCCCACATGTCTATCTAGTCTTTTCTAGTGTGCTTGTGATGAATAGAGGCATGTTGTTGCATATTTATTGAAGACAGAGTTAATGCTGTTCGACTTCAGTTAATACTGCTAGGCAGAAAATTACTACTGCCAGGCAAATGTTAATGCTGCTAAGATGACATGAGCACCAAAGTTGCAACTATTTCAAATTCTTATCTCTTGAAGCATTATTTGAGGGGAGGTTCCTTATTCATACAACCAAAAAGCATGGATGAAAGGATATGTTATCTCATAAGTATGTTCAAAAGTAATCAAAACATGTCTAGGCATATCAAAAGAGGTCAGGACACCAAGATACCTTAGTCTAGTGGTCCCCTTGACAAAGGTTGGTGATGAGGCTGTCCATAAGGAGTTGGGTGATAGAATGGAAAGAGTTGCCACTACTGCCTCTAGCTTAGAAGCAGAGCAGGATCATGGTAACATCAAATAAGACCCAATCCATGAAAACACTTAATGAATCAACTCCTTAGGGAATTGGTTCATATAGTGGTCTCAGGTGCCAAGATACCATATTGGGAGATGTGAATGCTCAAACAAGGTTTGAGATTACATCTAAACAGTCCATTGATCCACCTCTCTCAAGAGGTTACACACTTGGAAGTGGGGAGGACAGTATGAAACTTATTGGAATTGATGGAATTTTGTACATAACTGTAATATAAAAACAAAAAGAATGTCTTGGTAAGCCAAAAGAAATGAGAGATTTTGTGAGCTTAAAAATAGAAAGAGAGATGTGTGTAGAAAAACATAAATGAGTAATTATGTGAGCAAAACGAATTGAGAGATGATGTGAGCATAAAAATAGAAAGAGAGTTTGTGTGAATCAAATTTGATGATGAAAATTGCTTATTGGAATGAAAATTAAATGATTACAGGTGTATTCTTCTTAATGCTACTCAGTTTCAATTTAATGCTGTTAAGCTTAAGTTAATGTTGTTAGGCTTAAATTAGTATTGCCCGTATTTGTTTCTGTTGTTAAGCGTATGTTAATCTGCCAGTTCAAGTTTCTGCTGTTGAGGGTGATTCTATAAATACTTTGATTAAGGGTTTCATTTACTTCTTTATTTGATTTCACTTATTCAAAAGCTCTCTAACCATAAACCCTAATTCAATTTTCATCTTTGATCATCAAATTCATCATTATGTCAAGCCCTAAATTTGTTGAAATGCACAATGTGGTCACGTTCTTGGAAAAACCAGAAGAAAGTGATGGGTTTGCAGAGATAATTGATTTCCTAAAAGCAAGTTTGGTTTCATATGCTTTAACAGTCAATCCAGTCATCTACACATCTTGTATTGAACAATTTTGGGCAACTGCCAAGGTACAGACGGTTGATGGAGTGCAACAGTTACAAGCCCTAGTTGATAAGAAAAGGGTTATTGTTACTGAGTCAAGCATTAGGAGAGATCTTTACTTGGATGATGCAGAAGGTACTGATTGTCTTCCAACTGCTACTATCTTTAAAGAATTGGCACGTATGGGGTATGAAAAGCCTTCTCAAAATCTTACTTTTTATAAAGCCTTTTTCTCTCCACAGTGGAAGTATTTCATTCATACTATTACTCAATGCTTAAGTGCTAAATCCACTGCATGGAATGAGTTCAGTAGTTCTATGGATTCTTTGATCATATGCTTGGCAACTAATCAGAAGTTTAATCTGTCTAAGTATATCTTTGATGCAATGGTGAAACACTTAGATGAAGGAATCAAATTCTTGCTGTATCCACGTTTTCTCCAAGTTTTCATTAATCAACAACTGGGTAATATGTCAACTCACAAGAAGATTTTTGTTAATCCCTTTCACACAAAGAAAGTTTTTGCCAATATGAAGAGAGCTGGAAAGGATTTCTCTGGAAGAATAACACCTTTATTTGCTACTATGATGGTTCAACCTGTTGAAGAAATAGGTGAGGATTCAGATCATCCAACTGATTCTACTTGTGATTATGGATTTGTGCACTTTTACATATGATATGTTGTTGGTAATATCATGTTAAAATGGATATATAAGTATTATACCATGTTGGTTAAGTGTAAAAATGTATCTATACAAATTAGGGTTTTTAAAGTCACTTAATAAGTTTCAAGTAAAACTGGGGTAAATGACTTGATAATCTTGTTCATGGACTTTTATTTATGTTATATGGATGCTAAAATGATGTTATAATGGAAGTATAAGTCTTGTACAATCTTGGTTTATGTATAAAAAGTTCATATATAAACTAGTAATTAAAGTATACTTATGAAAGTTCATAGATAAGCAAGTGTGTACACAAATGAATCTTGTGATTTCTTGGACATTTTTGGACGACTATGGACTTAAGGACCCTAGGAAGGTAATACATGTGATAAATGGTGTTGAAATGGAATTGTAACAAGATGGTTAAGCTAAAAAGTACAAAATCAAGTTTAAAACATGTTTTTAACACAAACCTCCAAACTTTATGTTTTAATTCGACATATGACCTGTTTATTTTATATTTTTATAAAATATTATGTCTCATGATGATTCCAAAAAAGTAAGGAACTCAAAAAACAGATTAATAACGAAAACGATACGTAATTTACAAGTTATACGTTAATTAAACGCGTTATAAAAGAAATTTTATAAAAACAATTTATAAAATACTACCGATATGTAAGGTTTATTATTTTTCTCAGATCATACATATTTTTAGGATTCCAAAATGATAAGAATCAAAAAATTTCAATTTATAACGAAGGAGTTATGAATTACGCGAGTTTATATACTTAAATGTATAAACATACTTTTATAAAAACAATTTTATAAAAGTTACTGTTCATCTTAGATTTATACATTTTGAAAACATCATTAATATTATAGAACTTTTAATAACAAAGTCGTACTCGAAAGAATCGCTAAAACGGAGCTATAACGAATAAAATACGACATTTACGGGTTTTACGACAACTAAAACTATAAAAATAACTTTATAACTGGTGTAAACAGTAAAAAGTACTATTCACCAGTAGGTCAAAAATAAGAAAATGTAATATTTTGATAACTCGTCTTAATACGAAAGCGTGGACGTAAGAAACGGGCTTAAAACGAAGAAATTGCGTCATTTTTACTAGCGAACTATTTATAAACGTTTTAACTTTATTAACACGATTTTGCTAAAACGATTAGATGGTGATTAGCTATATAGAATTATATATGGTAGTAGTTATTCAAAGTACTTAGTACTCATACGACCTATGATTAATTAGGTTGCACTCGGGCGTATTTGTGACGCATATGGTAGTAGTTACCCAATGTGATTAGTACTTATACGACCTATATTGGATTAGGTTGCACTCGATCATTACCGTGACGCATTTTCTGTGATATACTTGATATACGCTCACTCAAGGTGAGTTCATAGCCCCACGTTTTACATTTTACAATGATTTATAAGTTTTGGGGTGAGAACATGCTTTGTTTTACAATTGGACGCAAGTAACTTTGAAATACTTACTGTTTTGGATATTGCATACCATGCAATACTTACTGTTTTGGATATTGTATACCATGCAATACTTACTGTTTTGGACATTGTATACCATGCAATACACACTCTAAACAATTGCGGTCCTACACTCATACAATTTACAAACTTATGAATTCACCAACATTATTGTTGATGTTTTAAAGCATGTTTTCTCAAGAGATCAATGAGGTACAAGACAAGGGATACATTGGTGGTCGTTATTTTGGAAGTCATTTGCATTAAAGATTTGGTTGCATTACATTTTGGAGGAACATTTATTATGAACTGGAATCTTTGTATAATTTAACAATTAACAAGTAAAGCTTTGGGCTTTTGTAATAAACATTTTGCTAAATCCAATGTATCAGTTTTAAACGACACTTTTAAAAGTCGTTCTTATATATTTTGTGCTGTTGATCTATGAAGTAATGCTCCCAAACCCATATTCCGCTGCGACCCATTTTGGGGGTGTTACAGAAGTTGTATACATGTTGTTGTTCTTTTAAACATATGGTAAATCTAAAACCAAAAGTGATTTTAGCAAGTATTTCTAGACATGAAGAGTTGTATCAACTAAGAAACATATTGCTCATTCATGAACTTTCTCCTTAAACCTCTGTAGCAAGAAGGTTTTTCTTAATTCATCAGACTCTTAAATTCTAGTGAAAGAAAGATAGGTAGTACACAGTATAGACCACTACATTCCCGACGGTGGTGGTCAAGACAAACCGTCATCTACATCAGTATCTTGTCCCATCTGATGAACGCTACATGATTTTATTCCAAACTTTTAGACAAATTTGTTGATCCTACATCAGATGGTTAACTTTAAGACAAATTTGTTGATCCTATCTTTGGTCAAGGTGACCATTTAACTACATCAGTATAGACCACTACTAAAAGGATTTCATATTAAAAAGTAGAAATCGAGTGAAAGAAAGATGGGTAATACACATCAGATAATAATCATATAGTCTACATATAATCTCAAGGTGACCGTAACATGTGACAACATACATCAGATAATAATCATATAATCTGAATCAAATGCTAATTCAAAATTAGTTACCTGATCACAAATGTTTGATGAGCATGTTGTTTGTGTTTGAAAACTCCATGTGTCCAAAGGGCTATATAATAGATCAATAAACGATGCCTCTAATTTGTAATGAGCAACTCATACAAATTAGAAAACCTGACGAAACGAAAATAAAAACACTACATTGTATAGATCTACGACCCATCATAATATTGCAGGTGAACAGACGCATTATAAGAAGGTAGTACTACCTTAATAGCAATACCAGATTTAGCACAATCACTCGCAAGGCACATAGGCTTAAAATGAAGGGGTTTTATGCTTTCGTAAATCTGTCAACTAAAAATCAAAAAGTTGCATTCCATAATTAAAATTTTTATAGACATAGTTTAACTTAAAATTCAAGTGAAATAAATGCCAACTTACTTGGTTTCTCTTCTGGCTTGAGTAACAGCTTTGTCTCTATCAAGTGTGCTCATGGTCACATACCCACATCCCTTGCCCAGACATGTCAAGAATCATCATGTCTCTAAGATACCCAACCTCTTTTCTCATTCTATGTTCCAACCAAAACACAACTGATGGCGTCGGTTGTTCTTTCTGACTTCTCTGCTCAATCTACAGATGTAAAGGTACATTAAGATACATTGGCATTGACTCAACTTCTGAGAAACTCTAAAATGTCTATTAATGTCAAATAATCTTTCATCCTAAGTTCCTACTGCTTTTCAATAAGTAGCTTATATCAAAGTGATTATTCTAACAGGCAACTAAAATTACGAAAAAGGCATTTTTTTTTCTTATATCATTTTTAATAAGCAAATCCCAACGGGGCATAAAAATATAAAATAGACATACCTCCAAGCACCACTAAAAATTTTGAATATTGTAAAAACACATACCTCCAAGCACCATTAAGGATCAAACGACGAGATTGGTGGCCCGAGTTATTTGTAGTGGTGGTGGTGGGTGGGTGTGTCTTTCAGGCGAGAAATATAATACACCAATCCTACCTTGAAACAACCAAAAACATCACAGTTAACTATCAACATAATTTACCACAATATCAAAAACCCTAACATCATTTACAAAAAAAACATAAACCATCAGCATCACTCAACAAACATTCTAAAATTCATCAACCTAAACGTACAATTCACTGAAGTTTTGAATTTGTAATCTGGGAAAAATCACTATATGTAATCATTGGTATGCGTTTAATTACACATACCTTTCACCATTAAAATAGGACTTAAATGACCCAAAACGTACCAAAAATACATTGTATTTATGTTTTCACTTATATTGTGCAAGAAACGGATATCCGACAAAAGGTTGAAAAATCAAGCCAAAAACGACAAAACCGAGCACGGAATGGAAAAACGTGGAAAAGCCAAAGTCAAATCGAAGCCAAAGTCAACCCCGACAAAGTCAAAGCCAAGAAGTCATCAAGTCAAAGAAAATACAACTTTAGGGACCAAATTTGCCAAATCCTAAAGTTGTATAACAAGGATAAATACTATAAGGACTGAAGTTGTAATAATGCCATATATAACTTTAGGGGGCCATTTCTGCCAAACCCCTAAAGTTATATAACAAAAGGACCATGCATGTAATAGCCCTTATAACCTTGGAGGTCTGGTTCTGCCAAAATTCCAAACCTTTACCACAAGGACTACAATTGCAATACACCTTTATAACTTGAGGGGTTCTTTTTTCCAACTCCCAAACTTCACCCCTGTTATAACCTCCATTCTCGCCAAAACCCTGTAACCAACCAACCTCCAATATTCATGCTTCCCTGTCCCCCCTCCTCGACCACTGTTCACCCCTAGCCAAAAACTCATTAAAACTCTCCCCCACCTCACAAACCAACAAGAACAAGCTGGCAATCCCTTGTATCCTCATTGGACAACAAAAATCAAGGGTTGATCATTCTACTTGGGCTCAAAGAATGTTTAAAGGCTAGGATTGCTTTGTGCTTTGCCTCACACAACAAACACACCCTAGTTTCTGTCTCAGCAAACAAACACAACTAGAAGAAGACAAAGATTGAAGAGAGGGCAAGCACTTAGTCGTTTTTATATAAATAGGAGCTCATTGTAGCCATTTGGCAAGTAGTAAGTAGTTTTTTTTATCTAGTTTTAGTTCTAAGTCATTTTTGATTATTGTCTTTTAAATCTTGTAATATTTTTTTTAGTTAATGAAAATTTGAAGTTAGTTTTAATCTATCTAAGTTTACTTGTGTTCAAAGGTTTTTCAAAAGATCTTATAAGCTTTCACTAAAGCCTTTTATAGCATGTTTTCATAAAAAGTGACTCAATATAAACTGTTAAGAAAAACACAAACAAAAAAAATCCTCCCCTCAAAAGTACCTCAGCTTAAACTGGATGATAAGCTAATTGTGGAAGAGCTTATAGACCTACTAGCTTGTCTTTTTGACAAGCTAGAGCTTGTAGACTCTTTTATTTTCCCTGTTTTGAGCAAGGGATTGGTAAGTTTTCTTATTTTTCCAAGTTTTGCATTTTACTGTAGCATTGCTTATTGTCTGCTTATTTTAGCTTATTACTGCTTATTTATGTTGGTTAATGCTTTTTATGCTTGTCTTATAGTTTTTTAGCTCTTAGTTTAAGTTTTTAGCTTTAAACTGCCTTATTTAGTTATAAACTGCTTATATCCACTTTGCTTATTTAAGTGCTTTTAAGTGCTTATTTTCTGATGAAATTTGCTTATTTATGCCTTTTATGTTTATGTGTTCATCTATTTTCAACAACCAAGCCTTAAATCACCCTTAATCAGTTTTAAAAAAGAACCTTTAAAACTTAAAGGGGTGTTTGGGTTAAGGGTACAAAACGGGTCATATTGGTTTAAAAATACATTGGGTCACTTGGAAACTTTTAACAAGCTATTTTTAAGCATTTTTAATCTGTTTTTAAAGTTGTTTGGTTTTAAAAATTTGTTTTTCAAGTTTTCTAAATGTTGTTTTAAAACTGTGGCTCAAATCAGTTTCTTAAGGTGCTTATCTGCTTAAGTCTTTAGATCAATATTTTTGTGTGTTATAGTTCTCTTTTAAGGTGTCTAATGCTTTAGTTAAGTCTCTGTCAAGTTTACCTTTGTGTTATTTAAATTTGCAAGTTTTTGTTAAAGTGTCTTGTAGTTTAAAAAGTCCCTTTTTCATTTTCCTTTTATCAGACCTTAAAAATCATTTTTAGCATTTCAATTTTTGAGCACAAGCTCATTAGGAGCTTGTCTCAATCTGTTTTAACTTGTTTTTTAGTTTTAAGCTTATTTTGTAACTTATTTTTAAGCTAGATTATTGTCCCTTTTTTTTCCTTTGTAAAATTGCCCTGGTGCAAACTGCCTCCTTATTCAGCCCTATTTAACTGCTTATTTGCATTTAAGCCTTTGATTTTTTTTCATTTCTAAGAACCCAATAAGCCATTCTATAAGCCCTATAAGCCTTGAGTCCCCTAGGCCCCTCTAACAGCTTAAAAATTAAGCTCTAAGAGGTCTTTTTGACTGTTTGGTATACAGGTTTAGCTTATAGCTTATGTTGCTTTTCTGCCTGTCCCTTTGTGCTTATTTCTTGTTAGCTTGCTTATTAGATTTAGCTTAGCCTTTGAGTTTGCTTATTTTCCATTTTTCTAGCTTATTTTCCCCTTTTAGTGCATTGCATTTTAGCTTTTCTTTAGTGTAGTGCAAAGGTTAAGTCTGCTAGCTTGTTGATTGCTTATTGTAGCTTATTTGCTTATTGCATTAGCTTATTTAGGGTTACTTAGCTTATTAAGTTTGTCTAGGCCTATTCTAGCTTATTTGGTTTTGTCTCAAGCTTGTTTGCTCCTTAGTGTAAAATTTTAGGTGTTTTAGCCATTTCTAGCTTTTCTGCCTGTTCTAGCTTATTGTCATTGCTTATTTTTAATCTCTTTTGCTTTTTAGGTATAGCTTATTGCTAGCTTTAGCTTATCTTTCATTTTCATTAGCTTATTAAGTGTTTAATAGCCTAACAGTTAGTCTAATATATCTTAGAGTAAAATAAGCTTTTCTGTCAAGACTTTTCAGCTTATTACGTGCTTATTTGTTAAGTTACAAAAAAAATTTCTTTTTTAAAGTTGCTTATTTTTAGCTTGTTTAAAAAGTTGTAAAAAAAAGAAAAACAAAAACGTTGGGATTAGGGGAGGCCCCAAGTGAGCAAGACTCGAACTTGGGACCTCAACCCCATCAACCAACGTTATAACTCACACTCACTACCGGTATGCTACAATAGCTCATCCGGTAGTGAGTTGCACAATTTATTCTATAAGGCCCTTTTAGCCCAATAAGCCCATAAGCCTTTTTAGCTTATTTCGTAGCTTATTTGATAAGCTAGGATCACCAGCTTATTTTTCCTAGGATTTACATAGAATTTAGGACTTTTCTGTATTTTTTGGGATTTTTCCCATTTAGTTTACTATTTTTTATCATTTATTTTCTTTAAAACTATTTTTTAATTATTAAAAATTAAATAAAAATCAAAAAAAATAATTCTTTTTTAGAAAATTTTCTTTTGTCATCTTACACTTAGGAAAAATAGAAAAACTTTCATAAGGTCATTTTTGAAAAATTTCGTTTTTTAAAGAGCGGGATTTGTTCCCGTGCTCGTTTTTCGTATTTTCAAGCTCAATTTAACTCCGTTTTCGTTCTAGTTTTCTTTAATATTTCTTTTTAGTCAATTAGAGTCTATCAAAAGTAAAAAATTCATTTTAGGTTAATTTTTGAAAATTTAGGGTTTTTAGGTTACGTTTTTAGATTCCCGTTTACATTTTTAGTTTAAATTTGTGTGCCTTTCTCATTTTTAGTGTAGATTGCTTTATATTTCCCGTAGATT
>BQNB010048413.1:0-42579 GCA_026074375.1 Tanacetum coccineum | reverse complement strand
GAGAGAATGATAATCCTTTATTAAATGAAAGTGATTCTGAGGACACTGATGATGAGTATGCTCATATGTATTCTGAAAGTAAAGGTGATGACTCTGAGAAGTCATTTAATTATTTGAGTGATGGTGAAGTTAAGCTTATTGAACTTAGGAAAAGAAGGGTTAAGTTTAAAAATAGTATTCATGGAGTTGATGATCAAGTTGGAGTTCTGAATCTCAGTAGGAACCATTAATAAAAGGTTCTTATGGTTCTAATTTGTACACTATCTTGATTGAAGACATGATAAAGTCCTTTCTAATTTGCTTGTTGTCCAAATCCTCTAAGAATAAATCATGGTTGTGGCATCGACGTTTAAACCACTTAAACTTCGGTACCATCAATGACCTTGCAAGAAAAGATTTAGTACGAGGCTTACCTAGATTGAAGTTTGAGAAAGATCATCTCTGCTCGGCGTGTCAACTAGGAAAAAGCAAAAAGCATACCCACAAACCCAAAACTGAAAACACCAACTTGGAAGTTCTTAATACCCTTCATATGGATTTATGTAGACCGATGCGAGTTCAAACAATTAATGGGAAGAAATACATCTTAGTCATCGTTGATGATTTCTCTCGGTTTACTTGGGTTAAGTTTTTAAGATCGAAAGATGAGACCCCAGAGGTCGTCATAAAATTTCTAAAGCAAATACAAGTCGGTCTCAACAAAACTATTAGATACATCCGTATCGATAATGGCACCGAATTTTTCAATAAAGATTTGATTGAATATTATGAACGTGTCAGCATTTTTCACCAAAAGACAGTTCCGAGGACTCCACAGTAGAATAACGCTGTCAAAAGACAAAACCGTACTCTTGTTGAGGCTGCTCGAACAATGCTGATCTTCTCCAAGGCCCCGATGTTTCTATGGGTAGAAGCTGTTGCTACTGCTTGTTACAACCAAAACTGATCCCTTATTCATACTCGTCATAACAAAACCCCATATGAGCTGGTGCATGATAAGAAGCCTGATCTTACCTTTTTCAGAGTCTTTGGTGCTCTTTGTTACCCTACAAATGACAACAAAGACCTTGGAAAATTACAACCAACTGCTGATATTGGAATATTCGTTGATTATGCACCAAGCAGGAAAGGTTATCGAATCTACAACAAACTCACTCGACGAATTATGGAAACTATTCATGTTTAATTCGATGAGCTGACTGAGTAAATGGCTCCTGTGCAACTCCGTACAGGACCCGCTCCTAGTTTTCTGACGCCTGGACAGATAAGTTCAGGGCTCGTACCAAATCCAGTTCCTGCAACACCTTATGTACCCCCCACAAATAAAGAACTAGAGATTTTATTCCAACCAATGTTCGATGAATACCTAGAACCTCCGCGTGTTGAAAAACCGATTTCACCTGCTCCAGTAGTTCAAGTTCCAGTCAATTCAGCTGGTACACCTTCATCTACAACCATTAATCAAGATGCACCTTCCCCAAGTCATTCACCGTCATCTTCGACATTACAATCTCCAAGTTTACATCAAGGCGTTGCAGCTGAATCCACTCTTATAGAAGAAAATCCTTTTGCTCCTGTTGATAATAACCCCTTCATAAATGTCTTTGCTCCGGAACCTAGCTCTGAAGCATCATCATCCGGGGATCCTTGTTTAGCAGAATCTCCGTATGTCTCTCAAACACTTCATCATCTAGGGAAATTGAGCAAAGATCACCCATTGGATAATATTATTGGCAATCCCTCTCGGCCGGTATGCACCAGAAAACAACTGGCAACCGATGCCTTATGGTGCTTGTATAACTCTGTACTATCAAAAGTCAAACCAAAGAACTTCAAATCTGCAATTACTGAAGATTGCTGGTTTCAAGCTATGCAAGATGAGATTCACGAATTTGATCGACTTCAAGTATGGGAATTGGTACCTCAACCAGACTGTGTCATGATTATAGCTCTCAAGTGGATTTACAAAGTTAAACTTGATGAGTACGGTGATGTTCTGAAAAACAAGGCACGGTTGGTGGCCAAAGGATATCGACAAGGGGAGGGAATTGATTTCGAGGAATCATTTGTATCGGTTGCACATATCGAGGCTATTCGAATCTTCATCGCCAATGCCGCCAGTAAAAACATGACCATCTATCAAATGGATGTCAAGACAGTATTCCTTAATGGCAAGTTAAAGGAAGAAGTCTATGTTAGTAAACCAGAGGGTTTTGTTGATCCAGACCATCCGACACATGTTTACCGTCTGAAGAAGGCTTTGTACGGTTTAAAGCAAGCTCCTCAGGCGTGGTATGATACTTTGTCACGATTTCTTCTAGACAACAAATTTTCCAAGGGTGCCTGTAGGAAAAAGAAAACATATTCTTCTTGTTCAAATATATGTAGATGATATTATTTTTGCCTCGACCGACCCTAAAGCGTGTGACATATTTTCCAATGATATGAGTTCTAAATTTCAAATGTCAATGATGGGACAAATGTCTTTTTTCTTAGGTTTACAAGTTTTTCAAAATCCCGGAGGCATTTTTATTAATCAATCAAAATTTGCTCTTGAAATATTAAAGAAAATTAGGATGGATTCGTGTGACCCTGTTGATACACCCATGGTGGATCGACGTAAACTGGATGAGGACCCCTTAAGGATTCCAGTTGACCAGACTCGATTTCGTAGTATGGTCGGCTCCCTAATGTATCTCACTGCCAGCAGACCCAACCTTGTATTCGCTGTATGTATGTTTGCTAGGTATCAGGCTTCGCCTACCAAAACGCACCTTGAAGCACTTAAACGGGTCTTTTGGTATCTCAAAGGAACCATTAATTAGGGTCTTTGGTATTAGAAAGACACCGCTATGGCACTAACGGCCTATGCAGATGCAGACCATGCATGTTGTCAAGATACACGAAGAAGTGCATCAGGAAGTGCTCAGTTCCTTGGAGATAAATTAGTCAGCTAGTCATCAAAGAAACAGAAAAGCACTGCAATCTCAACAACAGAGGCTGAATACATTGCCATGTCTAGATGTCATGCTCAGATACTTTGGATATATCACAGCTTACAAACTACGGCTTTGTCTTCAATAAGATTCCTTTGTATTGTGACAATCACAGTGTCATTTCTCTCTGCTGCAATAATGTCCAACACTCCCGGTCCAAGCATATTGACATACGACACTATTTTATAAGAGAGAAAATTGAGAAAGGCGTGGTTGACTTATACTTCATGATGACGGATTATCAGCTCGCGGATATATTCACCAAAGCATTACCAAGAGAGTGGTTCGAATTTCTACTCCCATGTCTAGGTATGAAGAGTATGTCTCTGGAAACCCTTAAACATCTTCAGGAAGGATAAGAAGATTAAAGGATGGTCCTCCTATATCCATTGTATATATGTATATAGCTTAAATCTAAAAAGAAAATAAAAAAATATAAAAACTATAAAAACCATAAAAATCAGAAAATACAAAATACAAAAAATAGTGTTTCAAGACATGTCTTCCGTTTATCGATAACATTTACGGACCTAGAAATGTTAGTCAATAATGACACGGGCCTTTAAATGAAGCTCGAACGGAAGTTCAAAATTTTCAAAACATGTCTTGGCGCCTTGTAGTTATTTCAGACTACAACCCGCTTTTCAAAATGAGGAAAGCATGTCGACAAAAAGACGATTGTTCCTGTCAACGGGTTATTCAATTCCCCAGGCATGGATTACTTCATATTCGTGCACTCTCGATCTAATGTACGTTTTAGTGCATTATTTCTTAATTAAGAAGAGAAGTCTTCTTTTTAACCAAATAATTTCTCTTCTATGATTCTTCAAAAACTATTTGGATTTCACATGGTGGTTTAATGTTGTTGAAAAATCAATCGGACTTGTGTTTTCATAAATTTGATACTCAACCAACGACTACAACTCTTTCAATAAAAAACGGGTCATTAATTGAGGGGAGGGAGTACTTTTCAAAATTTATGACATCTAATAGGCATTTTTATACATCGTATAAATAATTGAGAAATGTTTTGTATCTAACGGGGTTACAATTTAAAGGGGAGTTAAACTTGTGTTAACTCAAAATGGCCAAATTTGTCAGTTATTTGCAAGTATAGGGTCTTATGTGCTATATGCTATTTGTTTCCTAGACTCATAAAATATAAAGGACCATTTGTGCCATTTATGCATCTCAAATAATCCCTTAGTAACTCTTATACCTTTAATGGAAAAGAAAGTAGAAAGTGAGGGGCCAAATCTGCCATAAGCTAAAATTTGTACCTATAAAAGGCCCTTGCATTTTGGCTTGGTCAAAACTTCAAAAATCCAGTCAAACTCTTTTCATTATTCTCCCTCAACCCAAAACGAAACTCCTTGTGATTTGCTTGATTCGTAGCCATATGTGTGTTTTCTTGTTTAGGTAATGCTTGGTTATTGTTGTTTATCATCTAAATATGCTTTATCTATAAAATCATGGCCTGAAATTCATTAAATCGTGTTCTCTTTAAGGTGTTCGTGCATAATCATCGTCCAAGTCTAGGTTAGTGTTTCTAATTGTGTTTTGATTGCTGGGTTAGCATTAGATTACATACATGATGCTTCGTTGATGCCTTAATTGTTTCCCCAATCGCTACTTAATGTGTCCTTGTTATTTTCGCATATATTTTGACTTTTGAGTCAAAAACATGATCGTATGATGTTTATGGTGGCCTTTTGTTATTGATTAATTACTTAGCGAGTATTATAGAATGTAAATCATGATCTGGTTATGCCTTGGAAGCCTTGATTTGATAGTTGGAATCTGCGCATATGAGTATTCTTGGTTGCGATTTGCTTTACAATTCCTGGTTGCGTTTTGCTTTACAATTCTTGATTGTGTTTTGCTCTGTGATTCCATGTTGCGATTTGATTATTAAATGATAAACAGATCAAAATGCAGTCATTACGTTTTGCTATGAAGATCATTAAAATATTGAAATATTAAAACCCTCATTTCGAATTTTTTTCAAATGATTGCGTTTTGTCCATTTTTGAATAAAAATATTCACTGCGTTTTGCCTGTTGCGTTTTGACTCATGCGTTTTGATTATTTTGTTTTAAAATATTCACTGCGTTTTGGTTGTTGAGACTTGCCTCTTGAATGGTCTGTTGTTTATTGTGTTTTGATTAATTTTTATAAAATAGTCATTGCGTTTTGATTGCTTGCATTTTGCTTGTTGTTTGACTGCATTTTTCCTTTGATTACTAATTTCATGTTGTGTCTTGAGGTTTGTCCTCTGCGTTTTGTTTCATTGCGTTTTGTCTAGAATGCTTTGACCACTGCGTTTTGTCTAATTTTGCTGGACAATTGCGATTTGGTCATTGTGGTTTGGTCATTGCGTTTTGTCTTCTCTTCCATGAGAGTTGACCAAATCTATTGACCACCACTTTAATATGATCTAAGTGTCCTTTTCCTGGATCTAGTCCATAACTGATTAACTCCTGAGCATTTGCTCACGTCTAACATCTCCCTTCTGTATGTATGTCTCTCTGTGGATGTAATTGTGCAGATACAATGGCGGATGTTAATGTTAATGCTCCTGCTGAACAAGTGATCAGATCCTGCCTCGCAGTAGTTGGGTGCCTGTAGGAAAAAGCAACTGCTATTTTGATGTAGAAAAGTTACAGAGCAATCCAATCTACAAGATTGCTATGGACATTCTGAAGCACACCAACTTCTTCAGAGCCTTCACTGCTTCCTCAACAATCCTATCGATTTATATTCAACAGTTTTGGGACACTATTCGATATGACAAAACCACCGGGAGATACAGCTGTCAACTTGATGAGCAATGGTTTGATCTCAACAAAGACACACTTAGAGACGCACTTCAGATCACACCAGTCAACAATAACCAGCCATTTTCTTCCCCACCAACACCTGATGCTCTTATCAACTTTGTCAATGATCTGGGTTACCCGAAAGTTGTCAGAACATTATTTGCTGTCGTGACTAATGACACGTTTCAGCAGTGGAGGGCACTCACTACGATCATTAACTTATGTCTTACGGGAAAGACTTCAGGGTTTGAGAGGCCAAGAGCTCCGTTGTTACAGATTCTTTGGGGCGTCGTCAATCGAGCCCATATTGATTATGCAGAGAGGATGTGGGAAGAATTCACCCAATCCATCCATTCTTTCGTCGAAGACAAGAAGAATCTGGCACTGCATACTCAGGGAAAGAAGAAATCCAATCCTATTGTGATCCCAAGTATTAGGTTCACCAAGTTGATCATCCATCACTTACAAAGCAAGCACAAATTCCACCCAAGGCCAGGTTCTCTACTTCATTTGCCTTATGAAGAGTATGTTCTTGGATACCTCAAGTTTAGTGCTAAGGGAACCAAACAGGAAGTCTTTGGGATGCCTATTTTGAATGATCTTATCACTGCTGACATTCGTGATGGACAATACTACAATGAGTATCTGGAGAAAGTAGCTAAGCATCAAAGATACCTTGCCGGTGAAGAAGGTAGTAATCCTGACTCTCCCGCACATAAACTTGCTAAGGCTACCAAACCCGAAGCAACCAAGAAATCTAAGCCTTCAGCACCTAAAGCAGCACCAGTCACAAAACCTGCAGCCGCCAAGGCCTCCAAATTTACTTCATCTCAACAACACAAACCCAAACCTGCTAAGCCTCAGGAAAAGAAACAAAAGCTGGTTACGGAGACACCTGACGAGCCATCTCCAGCAAAAAGTTCTAAATGTGGCTTAGTGATGAAAAAACGCAAGCCTACCAGCTCTCTAAGATTGGTAGATGAATTCGTAGATGAAGGTATTCCTGAGAATGAACCTAGGTTTGATGATGAAGAGGCTGATATACAAAGGGCAATGGAAGAAAGTTTAAAGGATGTTCACGCTGCACCTCGGGGTCTACTTCCACCAGTAGTCTTTAGAGAACCTGACTCTGGGAGACGTCAACCACTGCCAGAGGTTGAGGGTAAGGGGAAAGAGAAGGTTATTGAAGAACATGTTGCACACACTATTCTCGATTTTAACACTCCAAAGAAAAAGAGCACAACCGATCAATATATTTTTCAAAGACGCACACCTACAACCGCTGAACCAACTAGACCTTCTATTCATCATAAGATGAAAAGGCTACTCTTGCTGATGTAGAGACTGATACAGAAGAACTCCTGATTTCTACAGAGAATTCAGGCGAAGAAGTGTCTAACACAGTGGTCTTGGGTACTAAATCTGGTGGACAAGATGATAAACAGGGAGGCCCAGACCCTAGTGACTCAGCTGAATCTAAACTGTTAGCCTCAATTTATTGAGTCGAACAAGGAAGTTCGGTCACTCTACGATGGAGCTTCGGTCTTTAATTAGTTAATGTTGTAATAGGATAATATCGGGAATCGGGCTCGATAGATAATCTAATATTGTATATGTCTTGGGTTTAATCCCAAGCAAAACCCGAGCCTGGGTCCTAGTTAAATATCTTGCGCGTCATTTTTAAGTGTCGCGGTATATAAGGAACTTTTCCACTTGGAAAAGTTAGTTGTTCAAAATATCTAAAAATATCTTTTCTCTTTTCTCTCATCTCTCTCTCTAAACTCTCTCTCTAGAACAACTCTTTCTTTCTCCTTTCTAGTTCTCATTTCGTGATTGATTGTATGAAGTGAAATGTTAACGGGATCCAACAATTGGCATCAGAGCTACATGTGGATTCGTGGTTGATTCGTGTGGTTCAACAAGATCAAATTCGTAGGTCAAAAAGAAGTCAAAAGAAAAAAATCAAATTTTTGTGCTTAGATGTGTGAATGTTTATGTTATTAAGCAAGATCTAGGCATAAGGTAGCTAATTGTGCAAGAGAAATCAAGTTAAAAGGTCAAAAAGGGTGATTCCTTGTTTTATGTTTTAATTAGTTTAGTAGTTAATATAAAAAACCCTAATACCATTTTTAACACATGTGTACTTATTATAATGTCCAAGTCATCCACAGTCCTTATAAATTCTTGTAACAAGTTTATTATTTACTTTCCATTATGTTCACATGTGAAGATTAAGTAATCTTATAAAACCCTATTTAACCTAATCAGGTTTTATTCTTTAAACCATATGTTAACATACTCTTATATCCATTTTTCCATGATATATATGACAATATGACATGATAAAAAGTGCATAAAATCATAAACATAAGTAATAACTCATTTTACATATTAAACAATGTCAGCATACCCCTTTCTTTCATTGTTCCCAGCCGTATAAGCTCTGGCCACATTCTGCCCACTAGTATTTTGCCTCTTGAACGGCAGTTACTCTCCTTGCAGCATAACCCTGGACCTTCTTGTCCATCAATTGGTTAGCAATGCGTATAGCATCCTGGAGCCTGGCTGGATTCGCAGCAATCACATTCCTTTAAATGTTGTCCGGTAAACCTCCAATAAACCTTTCCACTCTGTCTTCTTCATTAGGGACCATTCTAGTACACAACAAAATCAACTCTTGAAACCTTTGAGTGTAAGCAGTCAAGTCGTTTCCTTTCACGGTCAAATTCCATAATTCAGTCTCCATCTTCTGGATTTCATTCCTTAGACAGTACACTTTTGTCATCAACTTCATAAGTTCAACCCAATTCATGGCATACGCAGCCTCAACACCAATGGTTCTCTTATGAGAGTTCCACCAGGTCAAAGCAGTGTCCTACAGTGTGCATGTAGCATATTTCACTTGATACTTCGGTGGACAATTACTGATATTGAACATAGTCTCCATCTTCTCAAACCAGCGGGTCAATCCGACAACGCCTTCAGTCCCTGAGAAATTATGTGGCTTGCACTTCAAGAAGTCTTAGAAAGTGCACTCTCGAGCCACCAGCATGAAACCTCCATAATTCATGCCATGATTCCCATTTCTATTTCCATTTCCTCCATTCCCTCCATTTCCATTTCCTCCATTTCCTCCATTTCTATTTCCTCCGTTCTCGCCTTCTAGTTCATCCCCATTCTCATTCAGGGGTTCAAGGGTCCTGGCAGCTTCACGAGCCTCCATCTCTTCAGCTACTCGGCGAGTAACCAATTCTTCAAACTCCAACTTCAGTCCATATTACGGGGGATCTACATTTCCGCCCGTACAGAGCCTCAAATGGTGCACCCTTAATGCTTGTGTGGTAACTGTTTATTTAGAGGAAACTCAATCAATGGAAGATTGAGTATCCCAACTGCCACCAAATCATAACACAGGCTCGAAGCATATCCTCCAGCGTCTGAATAGTACGCTCACTCTGACCGTCGGTCTGAGGGTGGTAAGCTGTACTCATGTCTAGTCTTGTACCCAATGCTTCCTGAAGAGCTTGCCATAAGTGTGACGTGAATCGACCATCACGGTCTGAAATGATTGACACCGGCACACCATGTCTCGCTACAATCTCGTTGACATAAATCTTTGCCAGCTTCTCGGTTTTGTAGTCCTCACGAATAGGTAGGAAATGAGCCGACTTGGTCAGTCTATCCACAATGACCCAAATCGTATCATACCCACTGCTGCTTTTAGGCAACTTTGTGATAAAGTCCATTGCTAACTTTTCCCATTTCCACTCAGGAATTTCTGGTTGCTGAAGAAGTCCTGAGGGTTTCTGGTGTTCGGTTTTTAATTCTTAGTAGCAAGTTAAGACATCTGCTAACATACTCAGCAATGTCTCTCTTCATACCAGGCCACCAATACAAGTCTCTCAGATCATAGTACATCTTATCTGCACCCGGATGTACTGAATATCTAGATGTATGAGCTTCATCCATGATTAATTTCCTTACATCTCCAATTGATGGAATCCAGATACGATCAAAGAAGTAAATTTCACCATCAGCTCGTTGCTTAAAGTGTCTTTCTAATCCTCTTAGCCATTCAGCTGGGGCTTTGAGATCCTTGGAAGCTTCGCTCTGTGCTTCTAAAACCTTAGTCTTAAGGTCCAGAATAACGAATAGTAAATACTTATAAGCACTGTACTCGTCTCGGGGAGTCTTTCTTTTCTGCTCAAGGCATCTGCCACCACATTTGCCTTGCCTGGGTGGTATTTGATCTCACATTCATAATCACTAAGAAGTTCGATCCACCGCCTTTGGCGCATATTCAAATCTTTCTGATCGAATATGTACTGGAGACTCTTGGTCAGTTTGTTAGATGAACTTTTCGTACCATAAAGATAATGTCTCTAGATTTTAAGGGCAAACACCACCGCACCCAATTCTAGGTCGTGGGTGGTATAATTATTCTCATGTATCTTCAACTGTCTTGACGCATATGCTATCACATTGCCTTGCTGCATCAGCACGCACCCCAAAACCTTGTTTTTGATGGATCAAATAGACCCACAAAGTCCATCGGGTCCATCGGGGGAGTGCTAACACAGTGTGCATTGCTATTTTCTCCTTCAGGAATTTGGGAAAGCTTCCTCTTGCTTATCGCCCCACACATATGCCTTATTCTTTTGAGTCAACAGGGTGAGGGGCTTTGCGATCTTGGAGAAATTTTCGATAAACCTTCGGTAGTAACCTGCCAATCCTAGAAATGAACGGATTTCTGTTGGTGACTCAGGGGTCTTCTAGTTCTTGACTGACTCAACCTTGCTAGGATCCACGTGGATACCGTCTCGGTTGACCACATGTCCTAGGAACTGAACTTCCTTCAACCAAAATTCGCACTTTGAAAATTTGGCGTACAACTTCTCTGTCTTGAGTAAGTCTAGAATTGTCTTCAGGTGGACTTCGTGCTCTTCTTCTGACTTGGAGTAGATTAAAATGTCGTCAATGAACACAATTACGAATTTGTCCAAATACGGCTTGCAGACGCGGTTCATTAAAGTCCATAATATTGATGCGCGTTTGTCATCCCAAATGGATGACTGTGACTCAAGTGCCCATATCGGTGTTCTAAATGCGCCTTCGGTATATCTCTTCTCGGACTCTCAACTAGTATCCAGAACGAAGATCTACTCTTTGGAGAAGCAACACGCACTTGTAATTGATTCAAAACAAAGTCATCAATTCTAGGAAGAGGGTAACGGTTCTTTATAGTCAACCTTGTTTAGTTCCCTGTAGTCAATTCACATTTCTCATCGAACCGTCTCTTCTGACAAAGAGCACAGGTGCTCCTGGTGAGTGACTTGGTCGAATAATCCCCTTTCTTGAAGTTCTTTGAGTGTTCGGCCAATTCTAAATTTTTGAAGGGGACTATACCAGTACGGAGATCTAACAACTGGTGATGCGCTGGGTCATTCGATGCGAAATTCTACACTCTCGCACATGAGGTAACCCAACAGATCATCTGGAAAATAGTTTGGGGAAATCTCGGACAATACGGATGTCATTCGCTTTTTCTCATCAGCCTTGATACATGCAAGTGATCCAAGATCCTTTTCCGGCCTCTCGCCTTGAACTTCAAGAATCTCGCCATTCGGAAGAGGAATACAGACAATCTTCTCATAGCAATCGATGAGAGCTCGGTAGTATGCCAACCAATCCATTCCAATGATAACATCAAAACTTCCTAGTCGGGTTGGCAACAAGTCTATTTTGAAGACGTGATTTAATAAGACTAAGGTGCAACTATATAAAATGGTATTGGTGCTAACAACTTTTCCGTCTGCTAATTCGATTTCATAACTAGTGTTCAAAGCGGTTGGGGCAATATCAATAAAAGGCGTAAACGCAGAAGATACAAAACTCTTCTCAGCACCAGAATCAAAGAGAATACAAGCGTAGTGATCATTAAGGAGAAACGTACCCGTGACCACATTCGGATTCTGCTGCGGATTTTCAACCACCACATAAGCTCTAGCACGAGCTCCATCATTCTGCTGGTTCCTTGCTTTTGGACACTTGTCCTTGTAGTGTCCTTTCTCACCACACCCGAAGCATGTCACATTTTGCAGGAAGTTATTACCTGCACCCTGAACCCCGAATCTACAATCCTTCTCTAGGTGACCTATTTTTTGACATTTCTGGCACCTTTGAGGACACGGTCCATGATGATGTAAGTTGCATCGATTGCACTTTGGTAAATTTCTAGCATAAATCTTTCCTCCAGCTGGGGCTGGCAACTATATGCCTGACAGGTTCATGTCTCTATTTTGTTGTTGGGTTAATTGTTGTTTCGGTTGCGGTTCTGGTTGTTGTTGTGGTTATTGTTGTAGTTATGGTTATTGATATTATATATATTGGTGTTCCTTTGGTTGTCTTCCCCATTTTTAATTTTATTACTTTTCACTAATTCTAGCAGCCTTTACCCTGAAAATGATTGCTCGACCAGTGCACGGGCCATGTGATTGCCTCATCAAGGTCGCAGCTTGAAGAAGTGATAATTCCTTTGATTCCTTTAGGAAACCACGAATGGTACTTTCCAATCTTCTTGCTTTCAATGGGCATCAATTCAGGACACATCAGAACTAGTTCATGGAAGCGATTGCTGTAAGCCTCGATGTCATCTCCTTTCAGAGTCAGAGTCTAGAGCTCTTGCTCCATCTTTTTGATTTTGGTTGCTGGGCAGTATTCAGTCGTCATCATAGCTTTCACGTTGCTCCAGGGGATATGATTAGCATTAGCGAGTCCTAAAGTCTGAACATTTCTGTTCCACCAGGTTAGGCACGACCTCGAACGTGCACATAAGCAACTTCACTTGTCATCTTCAGCACATTTGCTAAAATCTCTAACACTTGCTCCTATCTTTTCGAACCAATGTTCAGTCCGACTTCGCTTCAGTCCCCTTGAAGAGTGAGGCTTGAGTCATAAGTGTCTTATTACGAACATCCATGCATTATGCACAACAGTCCTCCAGTTATTTGTTGATCCAGATCCACCCAGTATTGTTTGAGATCAGCTCTAGTCTTTTCATTATTTTTCGATGGCTTTGGCCACACGCCTTTCCACTATCTTCCTAACGGATTTCTTCTTTAAATTCATGGGCTGGCTGATTCTGGAAACCATACGTGTATAAATCGTTAGAATTTGTAAAGGTATGAGAGTTATGGGATATGATAATGAGGGAGAAAAGGAATGGAAGGTTGATGTAAATATTCATGAAATTCTCAGGGTATATAATGACTGATAGAGATAGATATTGATATGTCAAAAGATAGTCGTAAGAGAGCGAATTAAACCAAAGTATTATATATACTATAAGGTTATAAAAAAAAAATATAATGCAATAATGATAATCAGAAAAAATCAATAAGGATCGAGGATTACGCGTCGTGGATATCGGATAGCGTGAAGGATTCTGTAAATTTGAAATGAAAGAAAGAAAATCTTTAAAATTTGTAGTTATGACTAGGTTTGAAAATGACCCAGTTCCCTATGACCTTGGGCTCTGGTACCATCTGTAAACACCCCAAAAATCAGGTAGCAGCGGAATGGTAACATTGGGGTGCTACTTCATAGTTACAACAAACAAGATCATAAGGAATGATCAAAGAATGGACGTTTTAAAGATAATATTTCATTTATAGCCAAAAATATCAGGTTAATACATTAGGCTCCATAAGTTTTTTTGATGTCTAAACATCCAACTTTACTTTAAACCAAATCTCAAAAAAGATGACTTAAATTTTTATGATAGGACAAAAGTTGCATATAATTTATATTTTTTTTTTTTTTTTTTTTTTTTTTTTTTTTTTTTTTTAAAACGCGAATCCTCTTCATTGTATCCGCACGGCTCCCTTAGTCCTCATACCTAGGGACCTGAAATTTACTGCTAAAAGTCAACACAAGGTTGGGAGTGAAATCATAGGTTTGTTGGTAAATTGGTGGCCACAAGACTCGATGTAATAATAGACTCTAAAAACCTCATTTAGTAGTCCAAAAGTTTATTTATTGCACTAAGCTCATAACCCGAAGCCTTAATAAGTTTGTGCCCCAAATGGATTGGGATGCTTGCCAACAACCTAAAAGTATTCTCAATGTTAAATGCACATGGTCACTTGTGGTCACAGGAAATTCCAGGTGGGGATTGTCAGTTCCCGATAGATCTAATCCAAAACACTCGCGCTCACTACAAATGCAATTGCGAGTTATGATATTGTAGGACCTTAATTGGCATAGTGGTAACTTAGGCAAATAATATTCAGGCAGTAATCTGGATAGCTACAGTTTTAAAACACTTTGAAAGCACTTAGAACACACTTTGTGTCCAATAGTAAATAAGCAATGTAATTCACCCCTTATGAGTTAGTAAAAATCCAATTAATAGTAAAAAGGGGCTATTGAAATCACTTGGTGAGTACTGATAGTCCAATAATCACAGATAAAACGTTACGCAAAACGTGCGATGCAACATATTTAAATTAAGGTCGAATAAGTACCGAGTACTTCAATTTATAACATTCAATATACTCTTATAGTAGTTACGTCATGCTATCGTTCGGGCTAACATAATTAAAGAGGTCATGGACCATGCGTTCGAGGAGTGAGGACTCTTTAAACTCGTAATCCAACAACTCATCGATACGCCATCCGAAGAGGCCTCATTATGAAACTCCCTAGTAATATAGCACTTTGATAACCACCTCAATATTCTATATAAGCATAATCACCGACTAATCGTTTTAGTAAAATAATATTTATAAAGTGAAAACGTTTATAAATATACTTTTCGTAAAAATGACCTAATTTGGTCGTTTTAAGTCCGTTGCTCGCGTTTCTTACGTCCACGTCTTCGTAGTAAGACGAGCGATCAAAATATTACATTTTCAAGTTTTTAAGATTCTGCGATGAATAGTAAAATTACTGTTCACAACAGCTCGTTTGTCGTTTTAGGGTTTTAATTAGCGTAAACTTGTAATCGTAATAACTTATTCGTTTTAATCCCGATTTTAGTGATTCCTTCGAGTACTTTCTCGTTATTAAAAGAGGTATTATACTTTATAAAAGTGGGTACCGCTGTATGAATAGTACTTTACTGATCATAGTTTTATTAAAATTACTTTTATAAACTTTAATTTCGAAAACGTAGTAGTTTATTCATTTATAGTTCCGTTTTTAACGATTCTTTCGAGTACGATCTCGTAATTAAAATTTATATCATATTTTTAGCATGTTTAAAAATAAAGTTCCTGTAATGAATAGTAACTTTTATAAAAATAGTTTTATAAAAGTATTTGATAGTCGTAAACTCGTTTTTAACGTATCTTTTTCGTTATAGATCGGTTTTTTGAGTTTCTTATCATTATGGAATCGTCATGAGGCGTATTATTTTTATAAAATATCATTACCTACTGTCTAAGTTCGAATTTTAAACAGCCCATATGTATTTAAGTGTATAACTTTATAAAAACTTGTTTTATGTATTATTTTCTTTAGTAGTTTATTATAAAAACTCTTAAAAACACATTTTACATATGTGGTACTTATAATAATATCCAATATCATCCCTAGTCCTTGTAAATTCATTGTAACAAGTTCAACCCTTTTACTTTCATTGTTTTCATTAGTATTTACATTAGATAACTTTAAAACCCTAATTAGTCCTTAAACATGTTTATACTTAAACCATAAGTTAACATCTTTATAGATCTATTTTTCCATGATATTTATAACATTAGGACATGAGAATAAGTGTATAAATTGATAAACTCAAATAAAAACCCATTTTACACATTTAAAAGTCATTAGTGGTGATTATGGCTATATTTAACATGTAACACATAAAATCATAAGAAATATAAGTATAAAGATATTTAGGAAAACCTTAGTGATGATGTATAGGATGTAAAATGAATGCTAAACCCGTGTTTAGACTTAAATCCAAGCTTTCAAGCTTATAACCCTAGATTAGGTTTCCAAAACCCTAATCTTTACTTTTTCTTCTTAATACTTGCAAATGGTGATCCAAGGCTTGAATATGACTTAATACATCTTAGGATTGATGTATAAAGAGATGTATGGATTGTATAAAAACTTTGTATGGTTTGATTATGTTTCTTAAATATGCCGTGGGTTTTGGAGTATAAAAGAGAGGAAGAAAATGAATTTTTGTTAAGTGTAAAGAGTATGGTAAACTTTACTTATGCATGCATGCTATATATAGTAAAAATATCTTGTTAACCTAACCATGGTTACTTTCTAACCCTAGCTCAAGGTTAACAAGTCAAGTTGATAAAGGTGTAAGAGTTTGTTTCTTATAATATCTAGATATTTCTCAAATATCTAGATATTATGTACAAGTTGGAAATTCTTGGTTCTTTCATGAAAAATTCGGCATATGTATATATATGTGATGTTATATTTATTATTTTGGGTATTGGGTATAATCGTGGGTATTCGTTTAGGCGTAGTTAGGTTTTGGAACTTCCGGGAATGCCTAAACGCATTTTATCGTGAAACGTAAGCATTTTACGTAGCCAAATAAAATAAGATGAACAAAGTTATTAATTATCCTCATAATAATCATATAACACTTGCTTGATGTAAACATTTAATTGTTTAATGCCCGTTTACATTGTATGATCATTTTTAGTCTACGCGATTTAGCTTAACGATTATGATTTAAAAGCAAACGCGTAAAACCCTAAAAATAATTAGTGGATTAAATAATTTCATACAATGACCTAAAACACGGGGTGTTATAAGGTTACTAGATAGTACTTTTAGGTTTATATTGTCAAAAATAGTTTTTAATAAAATCGTAATTCACCTTATCTGTAATTACACCAGACATTTCCTTCACTTCATCACTTTTTTTTCAATTGGCTTATTTTTGCCTTATTCCACTTTCACTTGGGGGAAATTTTATTTCCCCCCATACTTAGGATAAGCACACTACTTCATTATAATAGCAATACTTGTAATTACGCGCAACATTACGTACGGATAAAATTTTAGATGATTGTATTAGAAAGCTTTTTTCGACAAAGTTTATTTATATTTATATTCTCGTTTTAATATTACCTCTTTGTCGGTTAAATGTCTTTATCACACGAACGTGATCTCACTGCGGTCTCGTAAAGATTTCAAGCACAAGTTCTAGAATTAATAAATCACCGGCACACTCATATAATTTTAACCGATACCAATGCTCAAGAAAAGGCGACAAACTACAAATACACAGCCGTAACGACGAATGAGACACTTGCAATTGCATTCAAACCTTAACTCGAGAAAGCTAAAGGAAAAATTATCTTGGGTATCAAAGATGAATACCCGAATTAATCTCTCTATGATCAACCTCTACATCTGCCAAATAACCAGAATCCTTAACTCTCTTAGGCGATGGTATCAAATCAGCACGGACAGGAGATAAAGCCCGAATACAAGTGAAGTAATGCAGGTATAGATGTCATATGGGACCTACGTCTCTTGCGAGATGGCCCTAGCAGAAGTACTTGCGGTACATCTTGTTGAAGAATGATCTAACAATGGGTGTCTCGAAAAAGATCAGATGAAGCAAGCCAGAAAAAAAAAAGACAACCACCGAAGAAAATCTGATGATGGCCTCTGATGACAATCTAGAAGAAGGAATGATCGGACAGAATGTCTCATAGCAATATATGAATGGGTAATGGTCCAACCCTCCTTCCCCCTCAGCATCATCATGTGTACCCGAACCCATTAAATGGTAGCGGTATGGGGGGGGCGGTCGTGGGCCATGAGGAATAGGTTGTCCAGGTGATAAATCATAACCCACATGAGGTATGATATGTGATCTCTGGTAGAGAGCTGGTAATACTCGGTGAAAGGCGTATCATGGTAGGTGAGGGTGGTGATCGTGGTGTAAAAATCATTCACGTCTTGGTGTCAATCTTCCGATATAAAAAATTGAGGTACTGGTGAAGGTGGTGGGAGAGGGGGGTGGGGGGGGGGGGGGGGGTCTGATGATGGGGGGTGTCGAGCTAGGGGATCGAGTACTTGAATTCAGATGCAGGTGAGTAATCAGGAGAAGCTGGTGTATAATCTGGGGATGGTGGTATAGTAGGTGCTATGTAAGGTTCTCGGGTGGTTTCACTAGTGTTCAGTCTAGTAGCTGGTGGAGAAACACTGGTGTTGGTGTCCATGGAATTAAGAGTAGGGATAGTACCGAACAAGAATCCACTAAACACTCGTCCCACAAGGTGTCCCCATACGCTGTCCCTGATGAAACCGAAGAAATCGAGAAACTAAAAAAGCCATAGACCTGCACAACGAAGTTCAATATAAATCATCTTTATCAACCATGCATGATGGCAAAAATATGAATGGGTGAAATGGGTAACTGGATTAATGCAAATGAATGAATGAATGAGTCAATCCGAGCACGTCCTGAGATAGGAATGAAATAAGAAACACTTAGGAATATAAGATATGCTTAGTATTTTAATACGTAATATTTTATTTACGTATTCCTAAGTTATTGTATACGTACTATGTAAGGTCACGTAAGGCACATAATCACGTAGGATCACATACTGGTTATAGTCCAGACCTAGTTTATACTACCTGGTTCTCTATAACCTTGGCTCTTGATACCAAACTGTCACACCCCCAGACGGGGCCTGGACGGAACACGTGTCCGGAGGCGTGACTTTATTGAGCATCTCAAGTACAAAGCATAAAGAACGAACTCTAAGGGTACCATTGAAATAAACACCGTTGCAAAAGGTTTTAAATAATAATAATAATTTTACATCGATAAAAATTAAAAGATCCAAGTTAAAAATCGGAAGCTTAAAGAAGTTTAAACAATGGTATTTAAAGACATAGATAAATCTCTGTAAACCGGAACAGGCAAATAGACATTCACATAAGTCGAAGCACAACCATCCATGGCTAAGCAACTTGAGAAAAACATGCTTAAAACGTCAATATAATGTTGATGAATCCATAGGTTTATTCAAACCGTTGTTAAGTGGCCACAAGTATATCAAATCGTAGCGACAGTTATAACAGATACAACTTCACATAAAAAGGTATTTACGTTGCGCTAAGCTCATGACACCGAAGCTAATTACGTTTATAGCATAGTATATTGCTAGGTTGAAACAAGCCCCCGAGGTAACTGACCAAGACTACCTTCTTAAGTTTCGACATGGTATATATCCGTTTATCGGGAGCCCCGTGGGTAGTGAGCGCTACTTCACGCCAGATAGGGATAATTTATCCTAATAGAGCAATTTATAACACTCGCACCTTCCCTCACGCGTCCTCAAGTCAAGAGATTGACGGTTCATGATAAGTGGGGCAGTAGTGGTCTAAACGCTACTTAGGCAACACGTAAACAGGGAAATCTCACGTAACGTACTTGTGTCTAGTTTTAAAAACAAGCAATGTTTCTCACCCCAAGTTATAAAACATTTATTCAAAACGAGTAAAAGAGTGGGGCTATGAACTCACCTTATACGGGTAGTGGATCAAAAGGAATCAATCAAGTGAAAATGAATCTCACGGTTCTAGCGACAACCTATCATATAGTCGTCGTTTAAGAATGATGTACAACGAATAACACTTAACGCAAGAACTGATCATCCGAGCACGAGTAGACACGGCGTATCCCTTTTTAAAACGTACTTTCGAAAGTTATAAGTTTTGACAAGTCTCGACGTTTTAAAACATCTTCAAAAATATTTCGTCTTTTAGTGTATTTTCGTCTTTTAGCCTTTTTGTCTTTAGTGTATTTTTCGTCTTTAGGTATTCTGTCTTTTAGTATATTTCGTCCTTTATTGGTTATTTCGTCTTTTAGTGCATTTCGTCTTTTAGTGTATTTCGACACATCACTGTTGACTCAATAACTAAAAATGTTGACCTAAACTCGACACTTACGTTTTTCTACATTTTATCATAAGTTTGATAATAAAAGTATATTTTCGCCGCTTTTATAAAGCTTACGAAATTTCGGCATGACCTTTCTAAAAATATCGACTTTCTATTTTTATCAACCTCGTCACGTGACAACATCCGTTTTACAAAAGTACATCTTTTATTGACTCGAAAGAATATCCGATCTATTTTCGACAACACCTCAAATATCGCAACAAATCCGTTCTAAACCTAAACCTCTTCGACATTCAACTTACGCTTACAACAAATCTAACATCTAACTTAATCTCTTCGCCAACTATATTTAACTCAACATACGATAAATCTTTAAATAATCGATATAGCCGAAATAATAACAATATATATATCAACATAGTCACAATGAACTTTTAAATTCAAAAGTACAACTACTTTTTATTTTCTTCCATTTATAAACAAAATATTAAACTTTGAGACTTGTAGTTTTATAGAAAACTAGATAATGATTTTCACAACGATCCGCTTTGTACACCTTGTTCGGAATGATCATACGAATGCAAAAGTACAACTTATTTATGAAAAGTAAAGATGACTTACAAAGAAGCACGACGAAAGGTGGATTAGAAATAAAAAAACAACCCAAACGTTGTTTTACAAGATACCCGGATGAAACAACAATCAACACGAACAATATATCTTTAAGTGAAATGATCAAAGATGGAAAACAAATGGATTTTTGTTGGTGTTTGTGGCGTCCGAATTCAAGAAAGAAGAAAGAAAAGAGAGTGAAATATGTTGTGTGTGTGTTGGTTTGAAATGAAATGAGTGAAATGAGGTTATAAATATGCAAGCTCAAAAATTTACACACATATACATGTGTGTGTGGCTCACCCATCGCCAAGGAGGGGGGGAACAACCAAAAGAGGGAATACCAATTTGATCTCCCCAATGGTATCCTTGCGACAAGTCCTTTCCTACTAACATGCCATCTTGTCTAGCAATTGATTTCAAATTTTTTTGAATCCTATGAAGCTTTGTGTGTGTGTAGCCGGTTAAGACAAGACCAAAAAGGGGGACCAAAAATGTCTTCCAACATTCTAGGAATTGCTTGAGCTTAAATGAATTAATTTTCAAAGTCTTGCACACAAATACATATGTATAATTAAAACGCGAAGCACGTAAATAACGAAACGAGTAGCGGTAACACGGAAAATTATGAAATTTTAAATATTGCTTTAAAACATAAAAACGCGGCTATTGCCAAAATACTACAACGTTTGGTGTCCCGGTTCGCTCCCGGAGACGATTCTCAGATAATAACGAAACAACTTCTCGGTTAAACGGTAAAGCTAAACGATACATTTAAAAATTCGAATTACTACACGGAAACGGCTAACTTATTAAACGGAAATTCTCGGGTTGTCACAGGAACATTGAAGTTGTCACAAATAAGATAGTTGATGTCAATGCGTAGGCAGACTTATAGTTAGTTGATTGGGATTTTTTTGTATAATCCCAAAATTGTTTCATAAATATGGTGTTTGTCGTAATTATTGTTTGCATAATTGTCCCCTTAGCGTGTAGGTAGACCTACTCTATTATACATACTTTCATGTCTTTTTGGTATCCAGCAATAGGGCTTTCAGTATATACAAACTCAGAAGCAAATTGTTTTTTTAGGAAAAGACTACCAACGAATCATGTGTATGCCAATTGTAATGATTAAAGTTTGGCTATATGTTCCGTGTCTGCATAGATATACCTGCTATATAATATATATTTTCATCTGCACTTGATATTTGGAAATGCGGCACTGAGTATAAGTAATTTGTTAAGTCTGATATTTTATACATATTTAGCTAAATGATAGTTTCCGATAAACATCATAGGAATAATACTAACATTGCTAAACTAAACGATTACAATCCTATTTTTGTCCTATCGTTCTAACTACTTTAGTTCGTTGTGTGATCTTTGCACTTTGACCTTGTATAGTGTCCCTCAACGTAGAATTTATGATTTACTGCATATGTTATAAAACATCCTCGTATCCAGTGGCTGCACATTCAGCATCTGTTATCCGTGCTCTCATGATGAATAGTGTCTTGATCATCCTACAAACTTTAGAAATATACACAACATCTAATTGACTTCAACATTACTAAGTGGTTTAAGTGTTTTTTTTAGGAAAAGCAAATGTGTGTTGGTGTATGCGTCGTTAATGCCTGAAAAAGTTACCAACATAGTGGAACAATAAAAACATTGCCAAACTGAAACATCAAAGATGTAATGTCTAAGGCGTAACACGCCAGGAATTCAAGAAAACTTCTAACTTAATTGTTTTTTGTTATGCCTAACTACTTTATTATTGAGAAATCAGCAACCCATGACCAAGACCTTAGCTATCACCAGGATGGAGCAAGACGGTGTTTGTTAACCCGTAGTATTGTCATCCACAACAGCTGAAAGAATAAGATAAGCAACGTGGTGTGTTAATGTTTCATGTGGATTTCAACAGTTGAGGAAGTGTGTAGATTTACCATACCTTTTATTTTTTCTTGTGTCCGGACGACTGCACCACCTTTGTTGCTGTCTGTGTGTCTGTTACAATTGAGGATTGGCCTCATGATCTCTTCAGCCTCCACCTAAAATTCATAGATACATGTTAGGGGACAGATCAACAATATCTCATAATTAAATATAATTGTGGTTCTTTTCTTATTTTTTTGTAGCCCGTAAGATTTTAAAGCAATTATCTTACCTACCTTTTTGTGTTTTGAATTCAGGAGTCTCGGAGCACGGCTTCCACTCGCAATGCTACTGCACCCGTTCTCTCAATCCCTTCGGCAGTAACATATCCTCAGGTAAGTGAAGCTTTTCATTTGTGTTGTGCTCATAGTTTGTATGAATTTTGAACTCCAATGGTGTGGTTGGTGCTCTACAATGTATGCCAAAGCTGTGGCAATGGTGAATGGTCATAGCCCTGATGCCACTGCTAACGTCATTCATAGATATTTGAAAAGAAGGTTGTAAGACTATGAAAGACCTGGTCACTTATTCACACTATTGAATCTGGCTAGTGCATTTCACCATAACTATCGTGGCCGTTTCATTATACATGCCACAACTACCTTGTAGTATTCATCTGAACTAAGTTTAAGTATGTACCGGGAAGGTGGACATGTGCAAAAGGAAGCTTAATCGTTCAATAAGTTTTTTAAATTTGACGATAAAATATTGTATGAAATATATGACATCGTTACTATTACTGGATAATACAAGTTTTGTTGCAGGATTCACAAAGAAAGCGGCCGTTAGATGGGAATGCTTTTCTTGCATTTTTCCCCTTCGCAAGATGGAAAATTCCAGCCATTCTTGGTCCTGACATTATCTATATGCACCGTACAATGGAAGGTAGCCGACTGGAAAAGTGTTCGATGTTGTAAGTGCCTCGTTATGTATTAATCTAAAAGAAACAGAATCCTGGTAAATAAGTGACATACATCATGTTTTCGATTCCGGGACCACATAAGTAAATTCTCCAAGGGTGACTTTCACCTCTAAACATCCCACTAGCGGCATTTCCTTGCTGAATTCCGCAACCCCCTTTACCCCTCTGCAAGTCACTATTTCATGGCTAACTTAGCAATAATAATGTAGCAGTATAAGCCTACAATCCATTGAAGCAACTATATGCTTACCCGCTATCAGACCTTGAGTTGTTTCACTTCAAGTATTTCCTTTCTCATCGAGGATCAAGGTTGAGGAGGTTCTTGATAGATACAACCGGCATGTTATGGGAGAAATACATGTAAGTCAAACCGGTATATTGTTTTAATCACTTAAATAGTTTAAGAGCATGGTTTCTCACTGTTATATTGCTTTACTGTCCAAGGGATCCCCACATGGTTGGTTCTTTTTTCGATCAACAACTCCCCAAGGGATCCCCACAGGGTAACCCGCACTGATTGACCCCTGGTACAGATTCAATAAAATAACATAATGTAACTGGCCCTTTAAAGCCTACATGTAGTAAGTGTAGACAGCGCTAAGTACCTGAAGTTAGCTAAGTGGAAGTCAAGCGTCTTTGACCCTGTCTTCTGCTGAACGATCCGGCTAACATTAGTGACATACCCAGCTACATCTGCAGGTAATGCGTTTACATAATATTATATCTTGATTTTAAACCCATATAAAATTATTGCACGCATAAAAGGAAAGAAAACTTACCAATCAAGTATTTGTTATTTGTAGATTTCAAGATGATCAAAAGCGACCAATTGAAAAGGAAATCTAATGAAACCATCAGGCTTCACAAAATTTTTTTGGATAGTTGTTGCTCCATCGACTCAGCAATAAAGGTTTGCTTTTTAATTGCCCTATATCTCCCCCCATCCTTGTTAGGCTGTACGACAAAGTTTTTCACTGAGTATATCCTACCCTCTTTCAACTTAAGGAAGTTGTGCGCTATAGTGCTCTGAGCGGTAGCGTGCATCGTACTACCCTGCAATATGTTGTTGTTAACACCCGCGTTGAAAATTAAAACACATTTAAGGTATAGGTGAATCTAATGCTCATGGCTTACCTTTGAATCACAGACAACAAAGTCGGTGCTCAGATAGCGTCTCGTCGCAGCATAGACATCCCACATTCGACAGAACATCAGGACAATGGTTACAGTCACACCAAGCTCCAGTTCTCAAACGCCACAAGGTTGTGGTTCTTGCCGTTACAGTTTTATGGAGCCATATTCGCAAATCGTTTGGTGTTGTGAGTTTAAAGAGAAGGTTAGTAGGTGCTTGACAGTTACTAAATTGGGCTCAATCCATTTATACCTGTAAACTTTTTTTGTTCCTTCCTCAAAATCGCTGTATCACTATAAAAGTTAAACGCGACACGCGTAGTTGTCTCGAGACTACGTGCACTCGACCAACTAAACCTATACCTATGCTTCTCTTACTCTGTAGCGCGCTAACAATCGTAATAAGCATCTATCCACTTACAAGCCTCCCAGCTATGGCGCAATTCCGCCTGGATACATTTACCACTTAACTCTTTCCGCTCCATGCCGCCTCTCTAAATACTGTCTCAACAACCAAGGCTTGCATCTTCAATGAGAGGGCAAATGCAGAGGCTCATCATGAATACGAATGGTAAAGGAGAGGCTATGCAAAGTAATGTTTCATGGCTTGATTCTGTAACAACAACAATCAATCATATGGTATATTCAATGAGAGGCAAATGGAGAGGCTGCGCAAACTGTCGAGTATAAACAGCTTTTAATGGGCGATTTCATTAACAATGCACATTGTATATCCAATAACTGATTTATTTTTTTTAATTTTAGGATAGATGTTCAAAATATTGACTACTTTCTATACTACGTAGTATGTATGTTTCTGTTAAACACATCACGTACGGTTTTTTTGTGCCTATTAATAAAAGTATAATAGAACACCAACATAAGGGCATTGTCGACGGACCCTGAGGGCAGGTCTCATTTATTTGGGGATTAATCATTACATTTCATTTTAAAAAACATCACCTATTTGACTCTCTTGCTTTGAATCTACTATTATGATTAATTGCTGATGAGGTTTTAGTTTGTTTTATTATTCTAATTCAATATTTTTTAATTTGTAATTAAATTAGTTTTGCATGTATCATTAATGTGTTTGGTCTAAATTTGATTCTTATTGTACTTTACTTACTCGAGAAACTCGTTATTTATAACAGGCTCGTATGTTAGTGATGTTTTCGCCTCTTTCATTAGTTAATACTAGTAATGACGTTTATAAATGAGGACGAAATATGCCACTATAAATAATGCAAATGCATGTTTATGCTAAGGAAAATGATAAGTGTGTGTTTAGTTGGGGGAGAACACTTTTGTTTTTCATAAAATGTTTTGTGGAAAATAATGAAACAGAGATCGTGTTCAAATCAGTGTTTTCCCAATAAAATTCTCTACAAAACATAAAACATGCATTTCTCAACTTAACAAGGGAAACTACAAAACAATTTTTTTTTCATGTTTTCTTTGTAACCCCCGTGTTTTCTTGAGAATAGAAAATAATATCATCTGAACGCGTTTTTTATGTTGGGATAATTGTCTGAAAATGTATCTAACTTGCCACTTTTTGTAGTTTTATGTAGCCTACTATTTTTTTTTCAAATGTATGTAGCCAACTTTTGAATTTGGTCAGTTTCGTGTACTCGATGACCTGCAAACTTGTTGATGTCTATCTGGTGCAGGTTTTTCATAACATCCATATCCAATCTTTTTTTTTGTTTAGTTCCTTATATTAATGACAAACAAACACACCCTTTCTTCCCACAACCGTATCATTTCCCTTTATACCTTTCTTCTTAAACAATATTCTTTTTCAAACCTGTTTATTTGTGTATTTAGATTACTAATTTACCTCTATCCATACACAATTAACAAAAACCCATCAACACCATCATCACTTACGACATCCCATTGAAAACTGCCACTAATCCGGCAGCAATACTTCACCGAATACACCCACAACTAGAAACGCACTACTGTAATAAACACAACCACGAACACAAACACCACTAAACTTTTATTGGGTTTTGTGTTTCTATTATTGTTTTCTTATTTCCGGATCTATGTATATGACGTTTTCCTTTTTATTCTCAAGAAATTCGCAATTCGTCTTCCATATAATCATTTATGAAGGGTTGGTGGCTGCCATTTTTATTCTCAAGAAAGTCCCTATTAATATGTGAATTTGTTTTGTTTAGAACATGATATACAAAACTTGTTTGTATATATGTGTCTGATTAAATGTCATTGACTTATGTTTATGGTTTAAGGTTTTTGTTTGATCTATGATTAAATATGTTTCATAAGGTTTGAATATTTTTACGCATGATTAAATGTAAAGAGTTACTTTTTGTACGGTTTGATTATGCGTAAAAGTGTTTTTGAGGTGGCCGGAATCTAAGGACGGTTCCCGAAAATTATATTGGGGAGATGATTTTAATATTAGCACTATTTCCTGCTTTAATTCATTGGTGAAGAGAGGTGAATAGTGGCGGTGATGGCAGCATGTGAAGGGTGGTGGTGGTGGTGGACCGGTGGGTGGTTGCTATGGTGGTGAAAGGGGTGAGAGTGAAGGGTGTGTTTGGAAATGGGTTTTAAAAAGTGAGGTGGATATATTTTGTGATATGGCACATACAAAATAATGTAAAAATTAACCAGTAACTTGCTATGGAGGTAACCGGGTACACGGAACTGATCGAATTCAAAAGTTGGCTACACATATTTGCAAAAAATAATAGTAGGATACATACAACTACAAAAAATGACAAGTTAAATACATTTTCAAGCAATTATCTCTTTTATGTTTTATGAAAAATTAAATCTCTTTTTTTTTCCAAATCTAAAAACACAAAACTAAGAAAAAATTTCAGTAACTAAACGCACCCTAACCCTAACATTGTGTTCTCGAGTTCAATTTTGAAGGGAAAAGGAAGGAAAATAAAGAAAACTCAAGTACACCCGCCCCGATTACCCGTATCCTGCCCATACCCGTTTACCGAACTTTGTACCCTCTTTATTGCTATTATGATTGATTAGAGTACACATATATTATATGTAATTTCTTCCATTGTATTTTTAATATAAGTATCTTTATTATCTAACATATTTGGATGTTGTATAGGAATTATTCGAAAGTGTTAAATCGTTTGATATGGTATTTGTTTTCTAACCTTTTAAATATTTTTAAATATATTAAAGTGTTTTGCTTTAGTTTGTCGGTAGGTTTTTATTTATTTTAAACAACAAACAAAAGTTTTTGGTGCGACTTAATCTTGATCTCGCGATTTTGTTAATAGAATATTCAATTGGGGATACCCGATACCCGTGGGGAAACCCGAAAAACCAATGGATAATATTAACTAGGTACCCAGTAAGTAATGGGGGCAGGTATGGATGTGAATATTATAAACGGGTGCGGATACGGGTAATCTAAAACCCGCCCCAAACCAGACCCGTTGCCATCCGCAGACTAGAGAGATTAGGGGAGGATCTACGTGTGAGCCATGTGTGGCATGTATGTGTTGCAGACGACTAAGGGTATTTTTCTGTTGAAATTTTTAAAAGTGCTACACCTTTTGTAGAGAAAAGAGTTTTAGGGTTTTGTTTTGTAAACAGAGAAACAAAAAGTGAGGGTGGAAAATGATACACTCTAATAGATATTTTCTACTTATTTGTCTTTTAGCCAATTTTCTATCATTTTTTAACACACAAATGTAAGATGTAAGGCTAAACGGTATGGTGGTGAGTTTGGCAAAACTCACCTAGGTGACTTTAAAGTCACGCGTGAGTTGCCATCCCGGTCATAAAGTGACTTTGGCCACATCATATTTTGCTAGGTGAGTTTGGTCCTTTTGTGTGTCAATTATGTGAGTTTCTCACCTATGTAGGTTCAAAAACTGGTGGGCCTAAGTTCAATTAAGAAGGATGATACGGTTGACTATGAAGTTGTGTTACCTCTATAACTAATAATGATAAATCAAAGTGAGTATTTTAATGAAATATGAGTTTTAGTTGTAAGATGAGTTCATATTACGGTTGAAAGGTGAGTTATAAGGTGAGTTTTATTTGGAGAGAGAAAGCTAATGTGACGCTGATATGTCAGGTGAGTTTCTCACAAACATACCATCCAGCCAGAGTAGCTGGGTATAACCTTGGATTTTTTATATAGTTTTTCTACTACATTTTTAGAAAGTTTATTTACTTTTAACTTTATAAAAACTTGGATTTTTTTATATGGTTTTTCTACTACATTTTTAGAAAGTTTATTTACTTTTAACTTTATAAAAAATCTATAGTAATGAAAATGTCAAATGTTTAATTTCGTTTATGATTTACAAGAATTGATTAATATCATCACATGAGAGGTGTGAATGGTCTCAAAGCTTGTTGTGTGTCAGGTAAAATGACAGTAGTTCATTTTGGTAAATGCAAAAAATATATAAAACTTCACTAAACATTTTAAAAAACTTAAAAAGACAAGTGAATTCAATAAGCAAAAACAATTTTAAAAAGTTTATTTACTTTTAATTTTAGTATAAAAAGGCTATAGTTATAAAAAGGTCAAATGTTTAATTTCATCAATGATTTACAAAATTATTATTATTACGATACTATGTTTAAGCTACCTAGATCCGAGAATTAAAACCACATAAAACTAGTTTTACCCTAATAAATGGAAATATAAATTCAGAGCTCACATCCGCGGTCCGCCATTGATCGTAGGCACGTACCCTTACCATTACAGTACTGTGCAAACAATCAAGCTTTTCACATCAACCTAAAAGTGAAAAATTGTCTTCAAGAAGTTTATGAGATTAACATGTGGGTCTATATGCATTCTCCAAGTGTTGTACAAAATATCAAAACAAACGTTGGAGGCTAAGGGTTTGTGAGCAAAAAAAAAGCTAATGTAAATGTACAAGAGCCGAAAAACCATATAGTTGCTCAGATAGCCCCAAAGTGTAGTCTTGCTCGTTCTTTTCAATCTCCCACTGATGAAGAAGCTCGCTCTTAAAAGGTACTTCAGATATGGGTACTTCCGGAAGGTCACTGTATAGTTTGGTGAGTTCCTGAAGACACTCTGAAGCTGCTGAGTTTTTAAAGGATAAACGATGAACAAGATAGTTGATAGCTTTTTCAAATACTGGTCATGCAATTGTTTTAGGTTTCCGTCATAAAAACATAGCAGAAAATTTTACTCAGATTATAAATCGGATTCTCAGAACTATAAACTAACAAGTCCGTTTCTAGTAATGGCTATTGGACTTTCCAATTTGCATTTACTAGAAAGAAACGGACTTGTTAGTTTATAGTTCTGAGAATCCGATTTATAATCTGAGTAAAATTTTCTGCTATGTTTTTATGACGGAAACCTAAAACAATTGCATGACCAGTATTTGAAAAAGCTATCAACTATCTTGTTCATCGTTTATCCTTTAAAAACTCAGCAGCTTCAGAGTGTCTTCAGGAACTCACCAAACTATACAGTGACCTTCTTGAAGTACCCATATCTGAAGTACCTTTTAAGAGCGAGCTTCTTCATCAGTGGGAGATTGAAAAGAACGAGCAAGACTACACTTTGGGGCTATCTGAGCAACTATATGGTTTTTCGGCTCTTGTAATTTACATTAGCTTTTTTTTTGCTCACAAACTTAGCCTCCAACGTTTGTTTTGATATTTTGTACAACACTTGAGAGAATGAATTATAGACCCACATGTTAATCTCAGAAACTTCTTGAAGACAATTTTTCACTTTTAGGTTGATGTGAAAAGCTTGATTGTTTGCACAGTACTGTAATGGTAAGGGTACGTGCCTACGATCAATGGCGGACCGCGGATGTGAGCTCTGAATTTATATTTCCATTTATTAGGGTAAAACTAGTTTTATGTGGTTTTAATTCTCGGATCTAGGTAGCTTAAACATAGTATCGTAATAATAATAATTTTGTAAATCATTGATGAAATTAAACATTTGACCTTTTTATAACTATAGCCTTTTTATACTAAAATTAAAAGTAAATAAACTTTTTAAAATTGTTTTTGCTTATTGAATTCACTTGTCTTCTTTAAGTTTTTTAAATGTTTAGGAAGTTTTATATATTTTTTGCATTTACCAAAATGACATACTGTAATTTAACCTGACACACAACAAGCTTTTGAGACCATTCACACCTTTCATGTGATGATATTAATCAATTCTTGTAAATCATAAACGAAATTAAACATTTGACATTTTCATTACTATAGATTTTTTATAAAGTTAAAAGTAAATAAACTTTCTAAAAATGTAGTAGAAAAACCATATAAAAAAATCCAAGTTTTTATAAAGTTAAAAGTAAATAAACTTTCTAAAAATGTAGTAGAAAAACTATATAAAAAATCCAAGGTTATACCCAGCTACTCTGGCTGGATGGTATGTTTGTGAGAAACTCACCTGACATATCAGCGTCACATTAGCTTTCTCTCTCCAAATAAAACTCACCTTATAACTCACCTTTCAACCGTAATATGAACTCATCTTACAACTAAAACTCATATTTTATTAAAATACTCACTTTATATAAAATATACCTCACTAAATAACACACACACTCACAACTATTTATTAAATACATTAATCCAAAAAGGGCGATGTGGGGGAGGGGTTGGGCGGGAAGGACGGGGTAGGCACACACCAATTTTTTAAATACCTACATAGTGAGAATTCTCACATAATGGACCACACAATGATGAACAACGCATAACCTAGCAAATATGATGTGGCCAAAGTCACTTTATGACCGAGATGGCAACTCACGCGTGACTTTAAAGTCACACAGGTGAGTTTTGCCAAACTCACCACCATACCGTTTAGCCTTACATCTTACATTTGTGTGTTAAAAAATGATAGAAAAAATTGGCTAAAAGACAAATAAGTAGAAAATATCTATTAGAGTGTATCATTTTCCACCCTCACTTTTTGTTTCTCTGTTTACAAAACAAAACCCTAAAACTCTTTTCTCTACAAAAGGTGTAGCACTTTTAAAAATTTCAACAGAAAAATACCCTTAGTCGTCTGCAACACATACATGCCACACATGGCTCACACGTAGATCCTCCCCTAATCTCTCTAGTCTGCGGATGGCAACGGGTCTGGTTTGGGGCGGGTTTTAGATTACCCGTATCCGCACCCGTTTATAATATTCACATCCATACCTGCCCCATTACCTACTGGGTACCTAGTTAATATTATCCATTGGTTTTTCGGGTTTCCCCACGGGTATCGGGTATCCCCAATTGAATATTCTATGAACAAAATCGCGAGTATCAAGATTAAGTCGCACTAAAACCTACCGACAAACTAAAGCAAAACACTCTAATATATTTAAAAATATTTAAAAGGTTAGAAAACAAATACCATATCAAACGATTTAACACTTTCGAATAATTCCTATACAACATCCAAATATGTTAGATAATAAAGATACTTATATTAAAAATACAATGGAAGAAATTACATATAATATATGTGTACTCTAATCAATCATAATAGCAATAAAGAGGGTACAAATTCGGGTAAACGGGTATGGGCAGGATACGGGTAATCGGGGCGGGTGTACTTGAGTTTTCTTTATTTTCCTTCCTTTTCCCTTCAAAATTGAACTCGAGAACACAATGTTAGGGTTAGGGTGCGTTTAGTTACTGAAATTTTTTCTTAGTTTTGTGTTTTTAGATTTGTAAAAAAAAGAGATTTAATTTTTCATAAAACATAAAAGAGATAATTGTTTGAAAATGTATCTAACTTGTCACTTTTTGTAGTTGTATGTATCCTACTATTTTTTTGCAAATATGTGTAGCCAACTTTTGAGTTCGGTCAGTTCCGTGTACCCGGTTACATCCATAGCAAGTTACAGGTTAATTTATAGATTTTACATTATTTTGTATGTGCCATATCACAAAATATATCCACCTCACTTTTTAAAACCCATTTCCAAACACACCCTTCACTCTCACCTCTTTCACCACCATAGCAACCACCAGTCCACCACCACCACTACCACCCTTCACATGCTGTTATCACCACCACTGTTCACCTCTCTTCACCAATGAATTAAAGCATGCTTATATTAAAATCATCTCCCCAATATAATTTCCAGGAACCATCCCTAGATTCCGGCCGCCTCAAAAACACTTTTACGCATAATTAAACCGTACAAAAAGCAACTCTTTACATTTAATCATGCGTAAAAAAATTCAAACCTTTTGAAACATATTTAATCACATATCAAACAAAAACCTTAAACCATAAACATAAGTCAATGACATTTAATCAGACACATATATACAAACAAGTTTTGTATATCATGTTCTAAACAAAAACAAATTCACATATTAATAGAGACTTTCTTGAGAATAAAAAGGAAAAGGTCATATACACAGATCCGGAAATAAGAAAACAATAAAAGAAACACAAAACCCAATAAAAGTTTGGTGGTGTGTGTGTTCGTTGTTGTGTTTATTACAGTAGTGCGTTTCTCGTTGTGGTTGTATTCGATGAAGTATTGTTGCCGGATTAGTGACGGTTTTCAATGGGATGTCGTAAGTGATGATGGTGTTGATGGGTTTTGTTAATTGTGTATGGATAGGTGGTAAATTAGTAATCTAAATATCACAAATTTACAGGTTTGAAAAAGTAGTATGTTTAGAGAAGAAAGGTTGAAGAAGTGATACGGGGTTGGGGAAGAAAGGGTGTGTTTGTTTTGTTCATTAATAGAAGGAATAAACATAAAAAAAAGATGGATATGATGTGTATGTAACCTGCTCCACATAGACATCAACAGGTTTGCAGGTCATCGAGTACACGGAACTGACCAAATTCAAAAGTTGGCTACATGGATTTGCAAAAAAAATAGTAGGCTACATAGAACTACAAAAAGTAACAAGTTAGATACATTTTCAGACAATTATCCCAACATAAAAAACGCGTTCAGATGATATTATTTTCTATTCTCAAGAAAACATGGGGGTTACAAAGAAAACATGGAAAAAAATTGTTTTGTAGTTTCCGTTGTTAAGTTGAGAAATGCATGTTTTATGTTTTGTAAATAATTTTATTAGGAAAACACTGATTTGAACACGATCTCTGTTTCATTATTTTCCACAAAACATTTTATGAAAAACATGCATTTGCATTATTTATAGTGGCATATTTCGTCTTCATTTATAAACGTCATTACTAGTATTAACTAATGAAAGAGGAGAAAACATCACTAACATATGAGCCTGTTATAAATAACGAGTTTCTCGAGTAAGTAAAGTACAATAAGAATCAAATTTAGACCAAACACATGAATGATACATGCAAAACTAATTTAATTACAAATTATAAAATAATTTGATTAAGATTTTAAAACTAACTAAAACCCATCACAATTAATCATATATATTGATTCAATTCAAAGAGTCAAATAGGTGATGTGTTTAAAATGAAATGGAATGATTAGATTCACAAGAAATGGTGACCTTGCCCTCAGGGTCCGTTAGACAATCCCTTATGTTTTTGGTGTTCTATTTTACTTTTAGTAATTGGCACAAAAACACGTACGTGATGTGTTTAACATGAAACATACATACTACGTAGTATAAAGTAGTCAATATTTTTGAACATCTATCCTTATATTATAAAAGATTCAGTTTTTGGATATTCAATGTGCATTGTTAATGAATTCGGCCCATTAAAAGCTGTTTATACTCGACAGTTTGCGCAGCCTCTCCATTTGCCTCTCATTGAATATACCATATGATTGATTGTTGTTGTTACAGAATCAAGCCATGAAACATTACTTTGCACAGCCTCTCCTTTACCATTCGTATTCATGATGAGCCTCTGCATTTGCCCTCTCATTGAAGATGCAAGCCTTTTTTTTCAGTTTTTATACCTTCAATTTGCTGTGTTAATGATCCAGCATTTACCATTCGTCTTTAAGATTAGGCTTTCAATTTTCCCTATCATTAAAGTTGCAATTGTTTTGGTCTTCATGAGTCTCTACAACTGCATGTCCTTCAATTTTTGTAACAGTTTTAGGACAATAAATGTTTACAGGTATAAATGTTAGCCCAATTTATTAAACTGGCAACACCTACTACCTTCTCTTTCAAAGCTGCACAACACCAAACGATTTGCTTATGGCTCCTGAAACTGCAACGGCTAAACCACAACTTTTCTTGGAGAACCTGGAGCTTGGTGTGACTGTAACCATTGTCCTGATGTTCTGTCGAATGTGGGATGTCTATGCTGCGAACGACGCTCGTGAGGCAACGGCGACTTAGTTGTCTGTGATTCAAGGTAAGAAGCCAATGAACATTAGATTCACCTTACCTTAAATGTTTTTAATTTTCAACCGGGTGTTAACAAACAACAATTGCAATGGTTATAACGAAGCATCGCAGTACCGCTCAGAAAGAAGGGTGAGCACTATAGCGCACAACTTCCTTAAGTTGAAAGAGGGTGGGATATACTCAGTGAAAAACTTTGTCGTACAGCCTAACAAGGATGAGTTTAGGGCAATTAAAAATGCAACCTTTATGCTGGAGTTCGATGGAGCAACAACTATCCGAAAAATTTTCGTGAAGCCTGATGGTTTCATTAGATTTCCTTTTCAATTGGTCGCTTTTGATCATCTTGAAATCTACAAATAACAAATACTTGATTGGTAAGTTTTCTTTCCTTTTATGCCTGCAATAATTTTATACGGGTTTAAAATCAAGATATAATAATATGTAAACGCATTTACCTGCAGATGCAGCTGGGTATGTCACGAATGTTGGTCGGATCGTTCAGCAGAAGACAGGGTCAACCACGCTTGACTTCCACTTAGCTAACTCTAGGTACTTAGCGTTGTCTGCACTTACTACATGTAGGTTCTAAAGGGCCCGCTACATTATGTTATTTTATTGAATATGTACCAGGGGTCAATCAGTGCGGGTTACCCTGTGGGGATCCCTTAGGGAGTTGTTGATCGAAAAAGAACCAGCCATGTTGGGATGTATCCGATTGTTCTAACGTGACTGATAGTGAAGCAATACAACAGTGAGAAACCATGCTCTTAAACTATTTAAGTGATTGAAGCAACACACCGGTTTGACTTACATGTGTTTCTCTCCTAATAGGCCGGTTGTATCTATCAAGCACCTCCTCAACCTTGATCCTCGATGATGAGGAAATACCTGAAGTGAAACAACTCAAGGCTGATAGCAGGTAAGCATATAGTTGCTTCATTGGATTGTAGGCTTATACTGCTACATTATTTTGCTAATTACCATGTCTGTGACTGGCAGTGGTGCGGAATTCAGCAAGGAAATGCCGCCAGTGGGATGTTTAGAGGTGAAAGCCGGGACCTTGGAGAATTTACTTATGTGGTCCCGGAATCAAAAACATGATGTATGTCACTTATTTACCAGGATTCTGTTTCTTTTAGATTAATACATAACGAGGCACTTACAACATCGAACACTTTTCCAGTCGGCTACCTTCCATTGTACGGTGCATATAGATAATGTCAGGACCAAGAATGGCTGGAATTTTCCATCTTGCGAAGGGGAAAAATGCAAGAAAAGCATTACCCGTTCTAACGGCCGCTTTCTTTGTGAATCCTGCAACAAAACTATGGATTATCCAGTATTAAGGTAACGCTGTCTTATTTCATACAATATTTACGTCAAATTTAAAACTTATTGAATGATTAACTTCTGTTGCACATGTCCACCTTCCAGGTACAGACTTGAACTTGAGGTTTCAGATGATACTACAGAGGTAGTTGTGGCGATGTTTAATGAAACGGCCACAAGTTTGGTGAAATGCACTGCCGATTCAATAGTGGAATATGAGGACCAGGTACTTTCATAGCTTACAACCTTCTTTTCAAAATATCTATGAATGACTTTGCTGTGCATCAGGGCGATGACCATTCACCTTTGCCACAAGCTTTGGCAAACATTGTAGGCACCAACCACACATTGGAGTTCAAAAGTCATACATACTATGAGCACAACACGTATGAAAGCTTCACTTACTGGAGGATTGTTACTGCCGAAGGGATGGGTGAGAACGGGGGAAGTAGCATGGCGGGTGGAAGCCGTGCCTCCGAGACTCCTGAATTCAAAACACAAAAGGTAGGTAAATATTTGCTTTATAATCTTACGGCGCCACAAAAAAAATGAAAGAACCACTATTATATTACTTATGAGGAAATTGTTGATGTCCACTAACATGTATGTTATGATTTTAGGGTGGAGGCTGAAGAGTCTGATGCCAAGGCCTCATTTGTTACAGACACACAGACAGCATCAAGGGTAGGTGGCAGTCGTCCGGACACAAGAAAAAATAAAAGGTATGGTAAATCTACACACTTCCTCAACTGTTGAAATCCACATGAAACATTAACACACCACGTTGCTTATCTTATTCTTTCAGGCGTGTTGTGGATGACAATACTACGGGTTAGACAAACACCATCTTGCTCCATCCCGGTTACTACTAAGCTCATGGACATGGGCTTCTGATTGCTCCACAATAAAGTAGTTAGGCATAATAAAAACAATTATGTTGGAAATGTTATTGAATTCCTGGCGTGTTACGCCTTAGACATTACATGTTTGATGTTTTAGTTTGACAATGTTTGTATTGTTCCACTGTGTTGTTAAGTTTTACAGGCATTAACGACGCATATACCAACACACATTTGCTTTTCTCAAAAAAACACTTAAACCACTTGCTAATTTTGAAGTCAATTATATGTTGTGTATATTTCTAAAGTTTGCAGGCTGACCAAGACACTATGCAGCGATGAGAGCACGTGTATCAGAATGCTGATGTTGCAGCCAGCTGGATATCGGGAATGTTTTATACATTTCAGGAAATCATAAATTCTACGTTGAGGGACACTATACAGGGTCAAAGTGCAAAGATCACAGAACGAACTAAAGTAGATAGAAAGATAGGACAAAAATAGGATTGTAATCGTTTGGTTTAGCAATGTTAGTATTATTCCTATGATGTTTGTTCGGATACTATCATTCAGCTAAATATGTATAAAATATCAGACTTAACAAATTACTTATACTCAGTGCCGCATTTCCAAATATCAAGTGCAAATCAAAATATGTATAATATAGCAGCTATATCTATGCAGACACGGAACATATAGCCAAACTTTAATCATTACAATTGGCATACACATGATTCGTTGGTAGGCTTTTCCTAAAAAAACAATTTGCTTCTGAGTTTGTATATACTGAAAGCCCTATTGCTGGATACCAAAAAGACATGAAAGTATGTATAATAGAGTAGGTCTACCTACACGCTAAGGGGACAATTATGCAAACAATAATTACGACAAACACCATATTTATGAAACATTTTTGGGATTATACAAAAAAATCCCAATCAACTAACTATAAGTCTGCCTACGCATTGACATCAACTATCTTATTTGTGACAACTTCAATGTTCCCATTCTTCATACGAAAAAAGTAGATACGCAAGTAAGTTACTATATTTAGCTACAGTTTTCCACAATATTATGGAAAAATAGGCCGGTACACCGTAACAAAAATAAAACAGGATCATGTCAGTATAGGTGTGAATACGAGTTTAGAATCCAAAAGAGCTGGAATGGTACCTTAGCACTGTTATTCATACACTACTCCTCCGGTTGGTAATAGTTCTTTCAAAAGATTCAACTATGAAACTCCTGTGCTTCCTTCAAATTTTACATTTAATACCATAGTAAATATGGTACTTCAATTACAAAATACCAAAAGCATGTCTATTCAAATTCTTCAAAAGATACAAACAAATATACTAACCTCACTATTCAAACTTCATATGAACTATTGATCAATTAGATCCTCTCACAAGCTATGAATACATGTATACTCAATGCCACAAACATTTCAATAATTCTGACGAAATATGCATTTACAACCATATTTTGTTTTTTGTGGGAAACACAGGAAGGAACTCCGCTGAAAACCACTCGCTCGCTAACATACTGCAACACTCTGTGAAAATACAATCAAATATAATTATTAGACAAGATGGACGAGTACAGAGTTACTGTGGTCTACAACTAAAAGGAATAGGAACCTCAATCCTAAGTAAACACAAAACGAATATGTCTAATCTGACAATTCATGTTTATCGCATGGTTTGGTAAACATAATGTTATGGTTTCAGGTACCTCGGCAATACCAGACCAAGGCAGAGTCAATATACATATCAACAAGCAATAGCATCCACATCTAATTATCCCTTCTCTGACGCCCACAGGCGAAAAACAGGTGCAAGGCCCATCAAACTAGCAATAATTTTAGTTCCTTTTAAAAACACCCTACATTGTTTTAAATTTTTATTGCATACTTTGAAAAGTCTATCCTCGCATGGTAATTTCAGGAGCAACCACTAAATGTAAATCAAGAAACGCCACAAAAGGAATGCATTTACCTCAAGAGGTACATTTACAAATTATTATGCTTCCTTTACTACAAATACCATCTATGGAACCTGTTGTGTATCCGGAACTAAACAACTCCATTTTACATTCTATAATATGTCAACATTTTCTTACTAATGTTACTACTTCTGATATAAGAGCCGAGGTTTCCTACCATAATATTGGTGCACCATCGTACCAATGTGTCTACTGTAATGCAAGCATGCGGTATGAAGAGAGAATTAACAAGGGGGATCGAGCTATAAATCCATCATTCTCTCTATGTTGTTAGGAGGGTAAACTCCGGCTACCCAAATTTATTCTAACGCCTCAGCCATTGCATAACTTGCTGAACTATAATGATCCATCTACCACCCAGTTTAGAGACCAAATAAGAGTGTATAATAGTATGTTTAGTTTCACATCTTTTGGTGCTAGAATAGATCATTCGATAAATAAAGACAGAGGGGTCTACACATTCAGAGTAAATGGACAAAGCTATCACAGAATTGGGCCCCTCCTTCCTAAAGAGGTATGCCCAGGTTTGGTTCTTTGACACGACAAATGAGGTTAGAAATCGCATGGGTGCCTTTATTGATAAGGATAATAGCGACGCAATGGATGCTACAACCGTACAAAGTTTGATCCAAATGTTGGATCATCATAGTTCAGTAGCCAAGGCATTCCGGATGGCAAGGGATTGGTGTCATTCACATGCTTCTATCAACGTTGAATTACATTTGCTCTCCGAGAGAACAAATGCAAGGCAATACAACAAGCCAACCGTAGCTAAGGTGGCAGCCCTAATCACTAATGATTTTGGTGACGGGATCCCTTCAAGAGACATCATTATGAACAAGCTACATTTTGGACCCAAAAGAATCTCATAATTGCATCCAGCATACATGGCACTGCAATATCCATTGTTGTTTCCGTATAGAGAAGACGGTTTCCATGACAAGATACCTTACTATAGTAACAGAGGTAATCAGAAAACTAACTGTGGGTTTGTGACAATTAAGGAGTACTATTCTTACATTATTTAGCAAAGAAATGACCAAGGTAATACTTTAGTAAGAGGAGGGCGTCTATTTCAACAGTACTTGGTTGATGCATACTCTGCCATTGAAGAACAGTGCCTTAAGTGGACACGAAATAATCAAGACACCTTGCGGGTAGATTTTTATCACAATGTATGTGATGTTGTTACCAGAGGGGACACAAACGCGACAGGGCTTGGTCAAAGAATAGTTTTACCCGGTACTTTTGTTGGCGGCCCACGATACATGATGCAAAATTTACCAGGATGCAATGGCCCTATGTCGTACGTATGGCAACCCAGACCTTTTCATCACATTCACATCTAACCCAAAGTGGCCCGAGATCAGTGAAATGCTGGCTTATATCCCCGGATACAGAGCTCATGATCGACCGGAAATAGGAACAAGAGTCTTTAAATTGAAACTAACAGACTTATTGCATGATCTTACAAAAAACTAAATATTTGAAGCAACCGAAGAAAGTAAACACCCAAGACCTTTATTTACGTGTATCTTTATTTTGTAGCTCTCTCTATCCATAACTGATATTTTTATTGCAATTCCTTTCAGTTGTGTATTTTATTGAGTTTGAAAAACGGGGCTTGCCGCACGCACATATTCTACTGTGGCTGGAAGACAACAGTAAATGCAAGACGGCCGCTCAGATAGATGATATAATCTCGGCAGAACTCCCATCACCAACGGATGACCCAAACGGGTACAAAGAAGTTACCGATTATATGCTACATGGACCTTGCGCTAAGGATGGGAGATACGCTCCATGCATCACAGAAGGTAAATGTTTCAAGCTTTATCCAAAACAGTTTTACACAGAGACTGTCCTTGATGAAGATGGGTACCCCATTTATCGTCGTCGGGACAACAAAGCATCTTTCAAAAAGGGGAAGTTCACATACGATAACAGGCATGTGGTGCCTCACAACCGTTACCTATTGCTTAAATACCAGGCCCACATCAATGTGGAATGGTGCAATAGATCAAAAGCGATTAAGTACTTATTTAAATACTTAAACAAAGGCCCTGATAGAGCAACATTTGTAATATAGGAAAACGTTCAGAAGGGTGATCATGTGACATCAGAAAAGGTGGTGACAGTTGATGAAATCAACAATTACTTAAATTGCAGATATTTAGCATCGTGCGAAGCTGTATGGTGGCTCTTTTCTTTTGATATACACTACTTATATCCATCCATGATGAAACTAAATTTCCATCTCCCAAATCAAAACCCAGTCACATTGCGGGACTCATAATTCTTACCAGCTTTGCTCGAAAGGGAAGGTATCATGTTACTATGTTTACCGATTGGTTTGACTTAAATGAGCGCGACCCATCAGCCAGAACACTCACATATGCTGACCTACCAAATCTATATGCATTGGCAGAATCGTTTACTCAACCCTAGCCTCGGGAAAGCGTTATTTTCTCAGAATGTTGCAGATGTTGTAAGAGGACCAAAGGATTTTGATGAACTAATGACGGTTAATAACAGATTATGTCACACATTTAAAGAAGCCTGCTTCGCATATGGCCTGCTAAATGATGATAGGGAGTGGAAAAAAGCTATATCAGAAGCGAGTTTATGGGCATTAGGCCCACAGCTCTGTGACTTATTCGTTACAATCCTGCTATTTTGTGACATCAGTAGGCCACTCAAACTGTGGGAAGAAACATGGGAATTTTTGTCTGAGGATATTCTACACAAAAAATGGAAACTATATAACTACCCCGAGTTGCAACTGTCAATCGAACAGATTCAAAACTATTGCTTGGTCGAAATCCAGGAATTACTGAACAGGAATGGAAGATCTCTAATAGACTTCCAAGATCTGCCACGCCCCAACCCACAATTGCTAACAAATATGGACAACTGTCTCATTAGGGAAGCATTGAACTTTGATATGAACAAAGTAGGATTGAACATGAAAGGCTTCACCCGCTATTAAACCCGGAACAACGATTAATCTATGAACAGGTTATTCATTCTGTGCATAACCAAAGAGGTCAGTTTTATTTTGTTTACGGCCCAGGCGATACAGGGAAAACCTTTTTATATAATACCATCATCGCAAGATTAAGGAAAGAAAGAAAGATTTTGCTAGCAGTTGCTTCTTTAGGTAGGACATTTTAGACTTACTTACTTACTAAACACTTAACATTTGAAAAACAATTCAACCACAACGGTTTTACAATTTTGAAATAGTGATTGCGGCACTGCTACTACCAGGGGGAAGGACAGATCATAGCAGATTCATCATACCGCTGAAATTATTGGAAAACAACACTTGTAGCATAAAGTATAATACCCATTTAGCTGAACTAATGCAAGAAGTGCAACTAATCATTTGGGATGAAGCACCCATGACACAAAAATACGTGTTCGAGGCATTGGACAAAACACTAAGGGATATACTAGGGTTTCAGAACCCTTAAAGAAGAGAGCAAATCTTCAAAGGAATGACAGTGTTGTTGGGAGGAGACTTTAGGCAAATTCTATGAGTCATATCCAAAGGAAAAAGGCCAGATGTTGTTCAAGCTTGCATAAACCGCTCTGAATTGTGGAAGCATTGCAATATTTTCACACTCACACGGAGTATGAGAGTAAATGAATATTATCCAAATAGAGAAATTAATAATCCAAAACAAGAATTTAACCAATGGATTCTATCTGTGGGTAATGGCACAGTGCCTGGCAAAGCTAAAGATAGGGAAGATGAGCTAACCTGGATT